>PVHY01013051.1:0-42518 GCA_004024945.1 Uropsilus gracilis | reverse complement strand
GAGGTTTTTGGATATTCGGGGTCTTTTGTTATTCCATATGAATTTCAGTAATTTTTGTTCTATTTCTTTAAAAAATGTCATTGGGATTTTTATTGGGATTGCATTGAATCTATATATTGCCTTTGGTAAGATGGTCATTTTGATAATATTAATTCTTCCAATCCATGAACAGGGGATGTCTTTCCATTTTCTTACGTCTAAAAATATGGAACGCTTCACGAATTTGCGTGTCATCCTTGCGCAGGGGCCATGCTAATCTTCTCTGTATCGTTCCAATTTTAGTATATGTGCTGCCGAAGCGAGCACAAGATAGACTATTTTGACAGTTAAGCATAGCAAAAATTTTTGTCACAGTAAGAAAATAGAATTTTAATATTGTCTATTTTTAGTACAATAAATTTAGAAGTAAAATTGTCTTCATGGAATGTCAACACATTCCATGTGAGTCTTATGTGACTCTCTTAATCCCTGTAGTGATTTTAGGTTCGAAGATAATTTTACACTGAATTTTCTGAATTAGCTGAGGCTAAAGTACTGGTGTTAATCTGTGCTTCTCCTATAAATTGTCCTGAAATACTAGTACCGTTAAGGAAAATATATTCTAAATGCCTGAAATATGACTTCACACTAGTGTGTGTATTTCCAGGAAGGATAGGAAAATGCTACTTTTGTAAACTAAAGTCAGAGTTGATTTTTCTTTATTACAGATGAGTGGTCTCGTCCTATATTTGGTCTTACCTCAAACTACAAAGGAATGACAAGAGAAGAAAGGGAACAGAGAGATCTAGAACAAATGCCTCAGAGACGAAGACTGAACAGGTATGAGGGAACAGGTATGAATAAGTGGAGTAGTATTAATGTTATAAATCAATTTTCTAGTAAGAAAGATCATTGGGAAATGATAGAATTTTGTTTTACCTTTCAGCTTGGTATGTTTGTGTAGTTCATTTTAAATGTAATTAGTATATAATAAAGACCTGGATCACCTCTCAGACTTCTTGGTGGAATGTGCTCTATAGAACTCTCTGAAACAGCTTTTTCAGAAAATACTTTCTTCAGTCTCTTTCATAAATCTCTTGAGGAGAAAGATGCTTTTGGTTAACCAGTTGCATCCAGGATGGCAGCATCATTTATACAAATACTGTATACATTTGTATACAAATACTGTATACATTTTATACATTTGTATACAAATACAAATTTATAACTCATTTAATGAGTTATATTTCATCATGAAAACTTGAGGTGTAAATGATCACTAAAATAAATACTACTTTTATAATATTGAAGTTATTTTCCTAATGCAGTATAAAAGACCTAATTATGTTATGATATTTCACTTTGCTCTTTTTTCCCCTTTGTTACAAGGTTTCCAACATTCCTGATATCTTGTTGATTGCTTTTTTCGCAGCACTGGTGGTCAGACACCCCGGAGAGACCTGGAGAAAGTGCTAACTGGAGAGGAGAAGTAAGGTTTTTCTATTAACTTTTCTTGACAGTGTTCTGCCTCTTGCTTTGCTTTAAGAAAAGTAGATGATGAAATGATATTATATTCACATTGGTGGAAAGTGATTTTAATTTCACATTTAGTGGCTACCCACACAGCATTGTATATTGCGGTCTCAGGAGGATATACAGAAAATTGAGAAATAGTTAAGATTTTGTTGCTGCTTGCTAGGTACTGGAAACTGAAGTTCTAGAAATGAAAATCAAAAGTAATCCAGAAAAATTTTAGAGGGATTATAAGCAAAGATGTGTGGGTTAAGTGGACAAAGGTCTCTTTTAGGATTAACAAATAGACTGAAGGGTTTGGACAGTACTGTGGTTCCTGAAATAGTACACAAAAAGGTTGGAAATGTAGAAATGTAGATGTGGACCAAATTTTGAAAGTCTGTAAATCAAGATGAGGAATTTTCACTTGTAAGTTTTTGAGCATAGATATGAAGTCATCAGATATAGTTTGGAATGCTAAAGCTGGTCACCTGTTGAAGGATGGGTTAAAATGAAGAGAAAATGAAGATAATGATATAGTTAAACAGAGACTGTAATGGAAAGAAGCAGAAAGTTGACAAGATTTTTCAGGGGCAGTAGTGTCAGACTTGGTGATATAGTAGGTAAGGAATTGCCTGGAGTTGAAGTCAAAATTTCTTTTTTTTATATTTTCTTTTTTTTATATTTATATATATATAATTTTTTTTTTACATCGTTGTCCACCTTGTTACCCATGAACCATGAATCTTGATCTCTCATGCTCATCTCTCCCCCAGTTATACTTCCCTCCCCCTCGCTTGCTCTATGCTTCAGTCCTGCTGATAGTTTTAAATTTTTCTTGTTCTTTTGTTTGTTTTCTCTATAGTCCTCATATAAGAGAGACCATCCAATAGTTCTCTTTCAGTATTTCCACTAACATGATTCCTTCTAGCTCCATCCATGTTGCTGCAACAAGTTGGTCTTTTTGATTGGTGAATAGTATTCCATTATGTGCACATACCACAACTTTCTGATCCTTGCATTAGTTTTGGGGCATTTGGGTTGTTTCCATATTCTGGCTATTGTGAATAGTGCTGTAATAAGCATCCAAGTACAGGTGTCCTTTTGAATTAGGAATTCCCAAGAAGTAGGATTGCTGGCTTGAATGATAGTTCCATTTTCAGTAGTGAAACCAAAATTTTAACTTAAGTAACTGAGATACTCTTATTAAATGTTCACTAAAATTGAGAAAGGGGATAGATCTAAGTTTATTTATGTTTTGAGCATATTAATTGTGAGATGTTTATGAGCTATTATGTAAATATGAACCTAGAACTTGGAATTTGCATTAGAGACATGATTAATACTTAGTCTCTAGAAAAATAAAGAAAATGTAGTGTAAGAAATAAATGAAACAATTTGAAAAGTGGGTGTAGATGGGAAGGGTAGTCACCAATGGCAAATGAACTGCAATTTGGTTTTGGAAAAGAACCTGAAAGAGAGTGAGACCATGCTAGAGTGGCAAAGGCTGTAAGTGGTTGCAGATCTTGCAGAAGGGTTTGTATAGTGAATATTGTCATTCAGGCAACACCTAAGTTGGAAGAGCATGGAAGATGAGCTAGAGGAGTAAGTGTAGACTTATCCATAAAAGTCTGATGATGAGACAAACTGACTTTCAGTAGAAAATAAGAGTTAAAAGAAATTTTCTTTGGTTAGCCCTCTACTCTGTTTATATACATGAAGGTTATACAAATTTGCTGTTAAGAATGGAATAAATTATATAAAGAAATAGAAACAATTTAGAACTTTATATCTTCTTTAGCTTCTCCTCCTCTCTACATACACAGAGACACACATACACCCACTCATTTACCACTGGGAGAACTGGTTACCTAAAAATTAAATGATTTTAATGCCTAGACATCTACAAATGGGGTTTACTTTTGAAGGATGATAGTCCCACTTTGGTGTAGTATGGTGGTTCTCAAATATGTATAGTAAATCCTCTCTTAACATTTTCAATAGGTTCTTAGAAACTTACTTAAATACAACAACATGTACAGAAATCAACTTTACCATAGGCTGATTGAGATAAAGAAGTAAGTTCCTACAGCATATTTCTGGTCACAAAAACATTGCCAAAGTTTTAATAAAGACCCAGTCACTTCTGATATGAAACAATAACTTGTATTCATTCAGTCATTCATATTCCAACCACTTATGCCTGTTCAAGGTCAGGTATGGCCAGACCCTAACCTAGCAGTTTGAACACACAGCCAGAGCCAACTCTGAACAGGATCCCATTCCATCCCAGGACATAGTCTTCACTCCAGACATACTCATTTCACCCTCTCAGACTGGGAACATATTGACACGACAGGGGATTACATATTTGGAATTTGGGAAGAGACTGATTTATTTGGATAAGACACACAGACTGGGGAGGATCTGAAAACTCCATACAGAGAGTGACCTCAACCAGAAATCTGTTTATTTTTTCTTAGCAGCATAAACCAACATTATTTGAAGACCTACTGTATAAAGATACTGTGTGTGATACCAGCAAATGTAGGGATGTAGAGAAAGTAGATAATTCATACACTACTGTGGATGAAGTGATACAGATATTCTGGAAAATAGTTTCACAGTTTCTTATAAAATTAACCATACGTCCACCATACTGCCTAGATATTTTACTTTTAGGCATTTGTCCCCCCAAAATGAAAGCTGTTTATTTAAAAACCTGTATATGAATGTCCAGCTTTGTTTATAATAGTCCAGAATCAGAATAAAGCAAGATTTCCTTCCAAGTGAATGAATAAACTGCAGTACACAGTTAATTAATGATGCTCAGCAATTAAAAGAAAAAAAATTGATGGGTGCAATGATTTGGATAGATCTCAAGGACAATACTCTTAGTGGATAAAACTAATTTCTGAAGGTTACTTTGTACATTCTATTTATATGATATTCTTGAAATGACAGAATTATGGAACTGCAGGTAGTGTAGTATTCATGGTCCCTGGGCCATGTGCAAATGAGGAAGTGGATGTGTTTATAAAAGGACACTAGGAGCAGTGATAAAATTACATAGAATTAAATACACACACAAATGAATGCAAGTAAAACTGCACTTAGAAATAAATATTGGGGGGCCGTGCGTGTCCTGATAACACTCGCCTGCAGCTGCCAGCCGGCCTCTGGCTGGCACCAATTGCGCACCCACCTAGCACCCTCTACTGTCAAGCTGGCTGGCAAGAGGGCCTTGGGGACTGACCTGGGAGACCCAGACTGTACCGGCGTATGGGAAAGAAAACACCCACTCAGGGTCAAAATGGGGTGGGGTGTGGGGGAAAGGTCTTGTCAGTTCACTGTCACTCCACTTAGTCCTCAGGAGGAATAAGAAAAACAAACTTTGCAAATAGCAACATAGAATGCGTGAGGAACCAGATAAGGATCCTGCCAATACAACTGGGCAGGACGCAGGAGAAGGATTATCATAGAACATAGTGGACTGGAGAAACAACCATGATGAATATCTATCACAACAAAGTGTGCCTAAAAACTCGTCAGGAATGGATGAACCAAGACCCCATTTCGGGATATGCCACCCAAGAAAACAAGGAGTCCCTCCCCACACCGTGGGAGAGGAAATCCACAGAGTTGGGGAACTGGCTCCACAACAAATCTGCAAAGGGAGAGAGTGGAGATCATCCACAAAGGCCATTGGTGGATGCCTACCCTCACTGAGAAATCTCATTACAAGAAACGAGTTGGAGCAAGGCCCCCCCCAAGCCAGAAGCCAGAGCTGCGGGTTGAAGAGGCAAAGAATATACCAGGAGAATAAGCTGGAATGGACAGCCAGCAATGAGAAGACATCGTTAAACTTCAAATGAGCACGGACAGGCTGCCCAACACAAAGCGAAGACTACAATTCTTCATGCAGAATGCTGTGTACCAGGAACACAGTCCCTGTCAAATATACACAACCACAGAAAAGGAAGAGAGACCTATGGACTGAACAGAAATCATGAAATGAGAGAGAAGTCAGAGTGAATGGACAGACCATAGGGGTTGGGGGTGGGGGAGGGAAGGCATCCCAGCAACCATTTATCTATGTAAGAAAAAAAAAAAAAATACCGATGGATTATGTCAGCATCAATATCCTGTTCATGGAATTGTACTGTAGTTGTTCCATTGGATTTGTGTTATTTCCTGTAACCACCTGTGAATCTATATCTCAAAAAATACAAGTTGACTATATAAAACCATAAGCTGATTTAGGGCATACTCAGTTTGTGGGACTCATATTGACTACCTAGTTTTTCACCTCATAAGTGAACCCTTGAGTCACAATCTGGGACCCAGAATCCTGATGGAGGAACCAGTCTTGGAAATGAGAGAGTCATAAATATATTTGAAATCAAGTAGAGGTATAAAGGAATCCTAAAAATGCAGAGGGAATTGGCTTTGGGAGGAGTTGCAAACACTAATTTGATCATAAGGCTCAGCTAAGAAAGCAGGAGGGTAGATTGGGTCTTTTGGGTAGGGTAGAGATGACTTCAGACAAATGGGATGCTGTAGTTGGCAGTAAAAGCTTTATCATTTTCTTCCCATCCTCAGGGCTCTTCGACCTGGAGATCCTGGATTCTGTGCCCGTGCAAGGGTCCCAATGCCCTCAAACAAGGATTATGTTGTCAGACCCAAGTGGAATGTGGAAATGGAGTCATCCAGGGTAAGCAGATGGGGTGGATCTTAAGCACAAATTATTTTTGTTTTTCACTTCATGTTTAATTGCCCTTAACGTGCTTTAAGGTTTATCTAATTTAAAGAGAGTTGTTTACTGGTCTTCTATAGTCTGGTTATTCATTGCTGATGAGCTACTCTAGACTTATTAACAACATTATAAAGCCAGTAAGTCCCTTTATTTCAACTGAATCTTTAAGCTTAGCGGTTTTAATATGGTCATTGTTTTAGAACCATGACAGAATTCAACTGTTTGTAGTTAACCCCTCCCATCTCTTCAACTATTTTAAGTAATAGTGTGGTGAAGTAGTAGACACCTTCTCTGTTGTCCTTGTAAGTGCTATTGCTTGATCTTCATTGTTTCTCAGTAATCTTTTCTTTATTCTTCATTCAAACTACTCTTTCTAGCCTGGTATTCTTAAAAAGGGCCTAAGCCGGTTGGAAAAACATAAAAGGAGATTTGCAGAACAGAAACGACTCAGCAAAGTGCACCGTGCTGTCAAGTTCAGCATTGAAGGCAACAGGATGCCCCTGTAGGCCTGGCCCTACCAGAGTATATCTGAGAGGTATCCCCAAGGAAGCATGCTTGTGCATGGGCTTTGAGTTCTCAGCCGCTAGAGTAAGAGCAGTGTGTGTGTGCACTTTCTGCACTAAAAAGGCCAGGTCCACTTTTACTTTCCGAAATAATTGACCTTGACAAGCAGTTCATGACCCATTGAAGTGTTCTTAACTATTTAGAGTGAAATGGAAGTCTTTTTCTTCAGAGAACCCTAGAGAATAATAGAGAACTACTTCCCTGATAAGCATATTGGTCTTTCTGATTGGTACCCTTTTTATTAAGAAAGCCCATAATCACAGTGGTCTACATTACAGCCATACTAATTAGTAACTTCATGGTAGAAGAGAGATGACTTCTTTTCCTCTTGTGAGCGGCTTAGCAACATATTTAGTACATGGTTGGAATGAATACTTTGGGCAAAGTCAGACTCACTGGCCTGATAAGCTCTGAGACTAATAGTAATGCCTTTTTGCAGTGTACTCTTGAAAGTGTATTGCCTTTTTTGACTTTTCCATGAACATAACACCTGCTTTGGCCTCCAGTTCCACAGACTACATTTGCCTTATGCCAGTTTGTTTTACTATTAAGTTACTGCCTCAAAACAAAGCATACTTTCTTTATTCACTTATATTTATTTCTTGTATTTATTTTTATTTATAAAGTAGAAGAGCTCTTGTTCAGTTTCTTTCTTTTTTTCTCACTTTTACCCATATCCATGTCCCTTGATTTTCCATTATCACCACCATTTTTTTTCCTTTTATTTCACTTGTTATATTGTCTTTTTATTCCTCTTTTGCATACTTTTTCTTCCCTAGCACACTTATTTTTGAGACTTGAGATCTACAATATGACAAAGAAAATGTAATAAATCTTAGTTGCCAGTCTGCTTTGAAGCACATCCTGTGACCTGAAGGGTGTTTGCCTGACTGCTGGTGTTGCTCTTTCTGATCCTTTAGTTGATGGGTAGGTGGGAAGAGGTGGCCCAGCCTCTTGCTAAAGCACACCAGTGACCAGCATGAAGGGGAGGAAATTCAGGTAGATTTCCTAGCACTTAATTCCCAACAATCCCAGGATCATAATGTGTTGATACTGTTCTAGTCCTATATCTAGTCTAGTCCTGGCTTGTTGAGCTGTAGCTGAAAAAATAAAGCATGTTTTAGGGACTGGTGCTCCCTTATTACTATATTGCTCTTAAACCACCTGAAAATGCTTATTCAGGAAGTTTGCATATTTATTCATATTCCACATTGCACAAACTAAGTATTATTAGAAAGCTTCCAAGAAGAAAACTGAAATGACTTTCCAAGGAAATTTATTTCAAATGTCATTTTATTTTTTAAATACATTATAAATACAAAACACTAAGGTGTAGTACATTTCCCAAAGTCCTGCTCTTCTAACTCATGACTATTAACAATTTGATGTGAAAAGTGTTCTGATTATAATTGTGGCAGAGTTTGTAAGATACATAAAGAGAAGTTAAACAGCATTCAAAAGCTAATGATTTTTTTGCCTTTTTTCAATTGATTCTTTAACATAAAGTTATACTTTGTATAATTTTGTATTTTTCATTAAACCACCTTTAGGTTTGTCATTTATAGTGGCTACATGACAATCTGTTGTGTAAATATGTAATATATGTAATATATTTCTCTGTGGTTTCTGATTTTTTGTACCTAAACAGTGTAGTAATCAATATTTTATGTTTGTTAATTTTTTCAAAGTACTGTTATTTTAATAATAACAAATATCAGTGAATGTTTTGATAAAAAATTTTCAAGTAAATGTCACTTGTAACCTGTCACACCTTAATATTAACATTGTTATTTCTTTATATGTACATGCACATTACTGATTTTGATTTTGTTTTTAATTTTTAAGCAAAATTGTCATATTTTATGCCTTGTTGGATTTGTCTTTTATTTAACATGATAAAAACTTATTTATTTCAACATACTTAAGTGACTTAATATTGTATCATGGTATAGTTATACCATATCATTATTATGGTATAGTTATACCATATCATTATTAAACAAATCCATCTTGTTTGTGTTTTTAAATGCTTTTGAGGTTTTTTTGTTTTGTTTTGGTTTTTGTTTTGTTTTATTGATAAAACAGTACTGCATCTACTGTCCTAAGATAATGATATAGAGGTGATGGAATCACAATTGAGATCATTCAGTTTGGCATATTAGGTATGTTTTATGTGGCTTCAGATTTATGTTGATAGACCTTTGCCAGCTACAAGCCTTGTGAGTGGTAAACAGTAGTAGATGGCCTTGGCCAGGGTGTGTGTGTCCCAGTTGCTGAGACTAGTCAGAATTGGTAGAGCTCCAACTGCTAGAGAAGGTTCTGGGAGTGGGCAAGAAGTTCAGGCTGGTGTGTAGAGTTGCTGGGAGTTGGGTGATTGGCAGTGATCTATATGGGTGACTGACTGCAAGGCACATTGTCTAAAAAGAAAACAGATGTTTGGGACTAACTGGGAAATCTAGGATATATGATGGTAAACATGGCTCTTTCCTCTAGATACTGCATTTTTATGCAGATTCAGAGTAGTAGTGCCAAGTGTTACAATTGATATAGAGTAGTATTTGGAATTGAGCTGTTAACCTTAAAATCAAGGATGGTCAACATGGCTCTTGTTCATAAATTGCTTGTAACTGAGGTGGAGGCTGAGTTCAGAGAGGAGATAACTTGGGAGACTCCCTGCTCCAAAGAATTTCTCCATTCTTGTACCAACTCGAGAGTCTCCTTGGCCCTCTACTTTATTTTAGCATTCTTTGAATTGAGTTTCACAGGTGAGTCAGTAAAATTCTGATGACTGCAAAGTTGTCATAATAATAGCTGATAATTATTTTGAACTTTGACTTGTATTTGTGCTTGTATTTAACATTGCTTTGCTTGTCCCACTAGTCTTGAAAGAAATACAGGCCAGGGATATGATTTTACCCATGGGTCCAGAACTTGTTTAGGCAAATTAGGGATTCACCCACCACAAGTCTAAAACTAGAACTTTAGCACTTGATGAACTTGCTTTACTGACACTCTGATCTCATTCACTATGCTACAGCTTTTTCCCAGATGACTTTTATTGCCTTAGAAGATCATTATTCTTTATATCACACTTTGGAAGGTGTGTACATCTAGTGGTCAGCTCCATGTTTGATCTTTGAAAGGGAAAAGCATACAATCAAAATGTTATCTTCTGGAATTGAGAATCATAGATCCAACTTTTCTACCTTTTATCTGGGAGATTTCCATTGACTTAGGCAGAATTTTAAGACTGGGCACAGACAACAAAATGGTTCTTCATGGAGAAAATTTAATTTTTTTTTAATGCTATGATATGTATGCTTACTATATTGTTCCTAAGGTCACCAGAGCATAGTCTAGTTCCTAGAGCTAGGAACTCTCCAACTGCTGACTTTCAGCTAAAAAGAAGATCAAAGACAAAACTACATTTATTATTTCAATAATTTGCTCTTTAATTTTTACCCCACTCTTAGTTTCAGGGGACCTCCAAGAAGGGCATCAGTCGACTGGATAAACAGATGAGAAAGTTCACAGATATAAGGAAAAAAAGCAGATCTGCACATGCAGTGAAAATCAGCATCGAGGGCAATAAAATGCCATTGTGACCTTACCTGGGTTATGTCCCTGTCTCTCAGAAATGCGCAATGGACTCTGGAAAAAGAAGAAATTAAAAAAATTTTTTACTGTATCTGTAAATGTTTTCGCTTGTATCAGATGTTGTCATAGGACTTGGATTTCTCTCAATGTATTTAAAACCGTTTGCTGTGTACTTTGTACAGAGGAATACTAGTCATACTTCTATAAACTTTACACAATAAAATTCCATTCTGGTTTTGGGGGGCTGTCTCTTCATTGTCTTGGAGAGGGTAAAAATTGGTTCTAAGTGAAAAGAAAAATCTTAGATATTACAGTGGTTTGTGACCCATCACTGTTTAATCCTACTGGTGGTTTAGTCATTGACATGAGTGGGAAAGCCCCAATTAAATACTGGACACTGAATCTTGGTGGCACTTTCTGCTCGGTGAGCACTTATGTGCTAACCTTGGTGACATGCCTTGATTCCACAGAAGGTGTGGAAGCTCTTGAATTTCTCCCAAACCTTTGCCCTACATATCTTTTCACTTGGTTGGGACTTCAGGCCCTTATAATAAAACGGATTGTAAATATAGTGCTTTCCTGAATTCTATGAGTTACTTTAGTGAATCCTAGAACCAGTAGCAACTCACATTTGTAACATTTGTAACCCATAAGTCAAAAGTGAGAATTGGAGTTAGACGCCCTTTGGAGTCAGCATCCAAAAGTGGGGCCTGCCTTGTGGAAGATTGAGCCCTTAAACTCATGGAGTGTGATAGTGTGATGCGAATTTGTGATTGGTGGCAGAACTGAGTCACAGTACTCTAGTTGAGGTTAAGACAGATAAGAACAAAATCCTAGTAATTCTCTATTAAGGAAGCTTTTAATTATTTGATTCGAATAAAATTTGGTGGGTGCTATAATGAAAAGCTTGAGAATTTCTATCTTAAAGGACATAGTGATGTAATTGGAAATCACTGCTGCAGCTGGCGTAGAGGTAAGACATGGCTTAGTTATATTGTACTATTTTTGTGATACTCTATTTTGACTTAATTTGGAGAAATTTGATTGGTCAACATGACTATAAATACAAGAAAATTTTATAGGTAATTTTTACTATAAGAATCCTCTGATAACATACTTGGATAGATTAGCAACTTTGATTTTCAAAACCAATTTTACTGTCCATAAAAAAGCCTTTGAATAACCAAATTAACATGGCATTTATACACTGGACTCATAAAAGACATAATCTTTTAAAATCTCTACCTTCACCTTCAACACACTTAAAAGCACAAATGTAAAACTCAGGCACATAGATAATAGCTAACCATTCAACAGATAAAAAAGCAACTTATCTTTCAGTGTTCTTTCGCTCTGTAAATATCAAAACCTCTTGTGAGGGAAAAAAACCCTTTTTAGAAGCAGCTGGTGACTGATTTTTAAAAATTCTAAACAAGAAAGGTAGAGATGATTTTTTCAAGGCTGGTCAAGTTGCTAATAACTTTTGGCATTTAATGGTATATGCTTAAGTTATTTTGAAAACAACCTAGATGCCAAGTGATAAGATGATACCTGAGGAATTCAAAATGAAGTTTTCCTAACCTAAGAAAAAATGACTAGTTTCTATGTAAGCGATCTTGGTGCATGGTTTATTTAGAATGTCTCCATTGGTCTAGAAGTCCAGTGGGCTATTCATTGCGCCACAGACCCCATCACATGGTTTATTTAGAGAGCCTAAAAGCTAGCTAGCCAAAATAGCCTTACCTTCAAAAGTTTCTTGAAAATATTTCCAAATTAAGAAAAGTGTTACAAGAATAGTAAAATTTGCTGATAGCATTTTGGCACATTTCATGACAGACTTGCTGCAATACTCTTAATTGTATCAAAGCATATCCCCCTCACCCCCCCCCCACAGATGTTTATCTAATGTTAACTGGAGTACAGTGATGCAAACTTTTTAGTTTTAAACCATTTTAAATTGTTACTTGTTTTTTTTTGTAAAACACAAAATTAGCCATCTCCAGTGATCACAGCTAATGGCGTTCAATTAGTTGTTCAGCCATTACAACCTTCCATGTCCAGATAGTTTCATTATGCAAAATTGAAAGTACCCAGTGAGCAATAACTCCTGTTTCCTTTTCATAATATTCTTAACAGCCACCTTTATATTCTTTCTCCTGGGTACTATTATTGATATCTAATTATTGACTGACTTATCCACTTAGCGTAAAATTCTCAAGGTTCATTCATGTTGTAGTATGTGTCATAATTTCCTTCTGTTATAAAGCTGAGTAATTTCCTATCTTATACAATGCTGTGTATCTAAGAGGTCATTGCTCTATCTGCTCTTGTGAAGATTTTCCCCATGTTTTTCTAAGGGTTTTATAGCTTTAACTTTTACTTGTACATCTTTGATCCATTTTGAATTAACTTACATGTGGTGTAAACATTGAACTTATATTTCTTGCTCGTGGGTATCCAACTTTCCCACTGTTGAAAAGATGGTCTTATTACCTTTATCAGAAATCACTGTATTCCAGGGTTCATTTTCAGACTCCATTCCATTCATCTTTGTGTATTTATAACACTGGTTTTGAAATCAGAAGAGAATCTTTCAGCTTTTTTCATTTTCAAGACTATTTTGGCTAATTTGACGACCCTTGAGATTTTGTATGAATTTTTGGATTTTTTTTTTTTTTCAGTACATAAATGTTGGACTTTTGATAGGGATAGCACTGAATCTATAGATGCTGTATATAACATCTTAGTGTTGACTCTAGTGAGCATAGGATATCTTGCCATATGTTACCTTTAATTTCAACATTCTCTAATTTTCAGGGTACAGTCTTTCACCCTGGTTGTTTAGCCCCCATTTTTTTTTTTTAGTTATTGATGCTATTTGTATATTTTGTATCCCTTGACTTTGCTGAATTCTTACAGGATGTGTCTGGGGCTTCTAGTACTGTTAATTGGAAGTGTCAAAAGTAGGTATCTAGTGTCTAATACTGGAGTAAAAGCTTTTTTATCTTTATATTCAGGATCATGTTAACAGTTTTTCATGCATTGCCTTTATTATGTAAATGCAGTTTCAATCTATTTGTAGTTTGTCTGATTTTGTTATTGTTAAGGATGTGTGTGGAATGAGGAAGAAATTGAGATGGAAGAGATTGTTAGCTATCAGGCTAGCCCACAGAAAGGATCCTGGGAAGCATGTCTAGGTTCAACTTTAATGAAATTGAGATGCCAGCAAGGAAATGTTACAATGATATAATGAAGTAGCAGAGTGTATGTGACATGCAGCAGGGAGGATGTGGGGATGCATGATAACAGGAGAATTTACCTTTGGGGCAACAGCCATTACTAATAGGTCATATGTCTCTTGGGACATTCCAAAGAGGTTAGGAAGCTAGGTTACAGGTGAGATCCGCTATCATTCACTCTCTAGTATGCTAGAGGGGCCTAGAGAGATAGGTGTTCCTCTTATCTGAAGCTCCATCTCTCCACCTGCTTTCATGTTCCATAGTTATCAGGGCAACGCTAGTGTCAGAATGTCTTTGGAAGTTACCTCGCCAATTTTTAAAATAATTTGAGGACTGTTGGTGGTATTTTCATGTTTGGTGAACTTCAATGAAAGCATCTTGTCCTGGACTTTTGTTTGTGGGCTGGGGGTGGGAGTTGGAGTTGTGTGTGGGGAGTTGTTTGGTTACTGCTCCGATTTACTCTAGTTCTGTTTCTTGATAGATTGTGTTTTTAGGGAATTATCCATTTTATCTAGGTTACCCAGTTTTTCATCATACAGCACAGTTCATAATACTCATAATCACTTATGTTTCTTTAAAATTGGTTGTCTCATTATTTTAGTTTTTCTGTTTTTCTTAGTCTAGCTAAAGCTTTGTAAGTTTTGTTCATTTTTTGATGAACCAACTATTTTCTGTTCTGTTTATATATGCTCTAATCCATATTTTCCTCCCACTAGCTCTGGCTTTTCATTCTGTGCCTTTTAAAAACTCTCACAGATATAAGTTACAGGTGTAAATTTTAGCACTGACTTCTTGTATTCCATACATTTGGGGATGTTAGTTTTCATTTGTGTAAAGGTGTTTTCTAAATTCCCTTGTGATTATTCTTTAATGCATTGATTATTTAAGAATGTGCCATGTAATTTCTGTGTATTTGTGGATTTCCCAGCTTTCCTACTATCAATTTCTAGTTTTAGTCCGTGATCAGAAAAGATATTTTACATGACTTCAATCTTTTTTAATTTAGTCTTACTTTAAGACCTTACATAAGGTCTAACCCAAAGAATATTCTGCTTGAGAAAAATATATATTCTGCTATTGTTGGGTGATGTGTGAGTTGATTTTAGTTTTTCCCCATTTAGGATGATGTTTGCCATTTGTCATAGATGGCTTTTATTATGTATGTCCCTTTTTTATTATGTATGTCCCTTTAATCCCCAATTTTTCAAGGGCTTTTATCATGAATGGATGCTGGACTTTGTGGAATGCTTTCTCTGCATCTATTTTTGTTTTTCTCTTTGTTGATGTGGTATAATATATTATGTTAATTGATGTGGTGTATTGTTATGTTAATTGATTTCCAGATTTGAACCATCCTTGTGCCCCTGGGATAAATCCCACTTGGTCATGGTGAATAATGCTTTTTATGCATTGGTGGGTGCATTGGATTTGATTTGCCAGGATTTTGTTTAAAATTTTTGTGTCCATGTTCACTAGGGAAATTGATGTGTGAGTTGATAGGTGTTTTTTTTTTTCCTTTCCATCACCTAAAATGCACATTACCACTGCCTGTTGGTCTGTAAGGTTTCTGCTGAGAGGCAGAGGGAGAACCCTTGTCTAGTAAAGTACTGTGTAATTTTGGATTTTCGATTAGCCAGTGTTCCCAAATCTTTCCCCAGCCACCTCTACATACTTTCCCTTCCAGTCAGAAACTGTCAAGCCAAGTTCTATATTGCCTCTATTGTTATCTTCCCCTGTTGAGATAGCACAAGCCTATTAACAGAGTCATTGTGCCACGGTGAAGTATGGTGTAATGTGAATGTATATTACCTAGATATAAAAGGAATATTCTAAGAGAATTGCCTATTATAGTCATGAGCTAGAAATGTTGCAAAAATGCATGGATTATCTGTAGAGTTGTCCCAGATTGGCTGATTTTGGTACTGTTATCAGGTGAGGGGGTCATCCCTTTTAATGTTCAGTCTTAGAAGAACACTAACCAGTGAGGGTTGCTTTTTTCTATGCATAAGCAGTTGCCCAAAGAACAAACTTTCATGGGAAAGATAAGCGTGGAGTTTATTGATAGGTAGAAGACAAAGTAAACCTGAGAATCCACACTCACACAAGTGTATTAAACAGAAAAGAACCCCCACTTCTCCTTGGGGAGTTGCATGTTTAGTCCTAGTGCAGTTCAGTCCTAAGCTGTCAGGTCTGGTCATTGTCTTCTGTCCTCAGTCACTGTGGCCACCATGAAGTTTCACAACAAACATGATGTCCAACTCATGCCTCTCTTTGGGTTGTCATGACCGTTCACTCCATCATGAACGCCTCTTTTCTGCCTTCAACTCCCAGCCTTTGAGGACCCCTTAAAGATTCAACAACCCCTGAGTCCTTCGTTTTCCAAAGCAAAGACTGCCAGCTTTTGATGCCAGAAGCCCAATGGCAGATCAGATCAGATTCCAAAAGCTTGTGCAGATCATAGAAGCCAGATCAGATTGCCCCCCCAGTAGCTTTCTCTTTTATCCCCTATTTTTTTTTTTGCCCTTCCTCCCATCATTAATCCTGATGAAGGGATCATCATGCACACTCTTGCCTGGTTAAGCTATGGTTTCTCCACCTATGCCTTGAAACAATAATGCATGGTACTTTAAATTAGCGTAATGGCCAAGCCCTATTTGAGATTTACAATACCAAAGCAAAAGAAGGAACTAGCCTATCTCCTGGCAGCAGTCCTATTATAGACGTACTTCCTGTGTTTATCAATTTTGAAAGAGTGATGGACTATGTCACAGATTTTATGTCTTGTTTTAACACATAAATAACGTTAAGTTTAATTTAGAAGTGATAGGTTTTAACAAAGCTTTCCATGTAAGATTCTTTTAAAACATTCTTGCAGCTTGCAGGATTTGAGACTGCTATGTGGGCCTGAGTATGGAGAAAAGAAGTAGTTCGCCCATTGAACAATATTCCAAAATGATGTCCACACCAGTTAATCATACTAAAGAGGAGACTGATAGCGTCCAAGGCACACGCCAGCTTGTACCTGCCAGGTGATTGCTGAAGCTGTAAGAACCACGCTGGGCACCCATGGCATGGGTAAGCTCTTTGTGAATGACAGAGCAAAGCAACAATTCCTAATACTTTCTAATTTTCAGTTCTGAAACTCGATGTCATCCATTTTGCAGCAAAGACCTCAGGAGACACTGACAAAGCCAAGATGCAGAGGTCAGTGATAGCACCACTTCAGTGACCCTGCTGTCTGCAGAATTTTTGAATCAGGTGAAAATATATATGCAGGAAGGTTTATATCTGCAATCATCCAAAATTTTGGCACTGCCACCCAGTTGAGATTTATCAAAGAAATTGCTGTCACTGTGAAGGAAGATGAAGTGAGGCAGAGGAAACTTCTAGAAAAGTATGTCATGACTGCTCTGAACTCCAAGCTAATCTCAGCAGAAAACCACTGCTAAGATGCTAGTGGATACAGTGACAGTGCTTGATTTACTGCAGCTTAAAACTGTTTGAATCAAGAAAGTGCAAGGTGAAACATTAGAGAGTTGTACCTGGTAGCTGGCGTCACATTCAGGAAGACTTTCATATACTGGGTTTGAATGCAACCATTGAATAATCCAATGGTTGCTCTTTTAAATGTTGAATTCAAGCTGAAAACAATAAAGTTGAAGACTCAGCCCATGTAGTTGAAGATTATTAAGCAATTGTTGGTATTGAATGAAACATTCTCTACAAGTTAGAGAGGATCTATTAATCTGGAGTCTGCGTTGTTTGTCCAAACTCCCTCTCAAGGATGTGGCCAACCCAGTTCTTTGCTGACAAGGATCTGTTCTGTACTGTAGGATCTACAGGGGCTCATTCCACATCAGTGTGAATGCTCTGTTAGAGGTGCTGGGCCATTGCCACATCTTGGAAGACAACCAGATTGGAGGTAAGAGGCACAATTTCTTCATTGATTGCACCATCATCCTATGGAGGAAAAGTTACTTTGCCTGATGCCATCATGATTGTTGGGAAAGCCATCAAGAATGGTGTAGTTGTGACTGGTGGTGGGACCTTTGAGCTGGAGCTTTCTAAGAATCTATAGAATTATTCAAGGACCACAGGAAAACAGCAGCTATTGGTTGTGGCATGCATGACCTTGGATATTGTCATTCTAGCTCTATGACAATGCTGGCTTTGATATCATAAACATCTTCAACAAAGTGCAGAGTTGGCATGCTCAAGGATATTGTTAACAAGGATATCAACGAGGACATTGTTGACAATTCCAAGGCCTTCATGTAAGAGCTGGGTATGGTGCAGATTACCCCTGCTGCAGTCTCTGAGGCGCATGACTTGTCAGTGCATGAAACCAAATACCTTTGCTCAAAAGTGCTGGCTGGGACTGAGGTGTTTGTGGCCATCCCTGTTGAGGGGGACCTCAACCTCACAAGAGTGACTGGCTGCAGGGTGTCTGCTCTCCTATCTTGGTTAATTGTTATTACAGGAGGGGTAATATTTGGCTTTCTCTGTTCTCACTGGAGGTCATTTGAATACAATTTAAGACTTAGGGGGAGAAATAAAGCAGAATATTTATATGAATTGCAAAGTTTGCTGGAACAACTAGTTAAAATTCACTCTAGAGCAGTTTGAATCTATGCAAGGGCTACCTCAGTTCCTAAACCTGAATGTGGGCCTCTGAAGTTTCTTCAAATGATGTAACTGCAATTAAGAATGCAACAAGGGAGATTCAAAGTTTGAACCTATCTGACTGAAGAGTGGGACTTTAAAACAGTGACTTTTTAATGATAATGACATGTTTAAGAGGCAGTGTAAAGAGACCTGAAAAGGAGGGGGGTAAATTTTTTTGTATACTTTTTGAACAAAAAGTTTTTTTTGTTGTTTTTTGTTTTTTGTTTTGTTATAGATAGTATAGAGCTCCCCAGATCAGTTAAGTTGCTTACATAGTAACTATCCAATACAGTCATGGAGCTATTCCAACTTGGCCTCTTTTGAAACCCATTATCAGGAGGAGGCGGGGCCAAGTCAAAGAAACTGAGCCACCAGTGGTTAGGGACCAGACCTATCTGGCTGTTTCCATTTAGATTGTTGAGCACAACCAATACATGTACTTCACATTTGCACTGTACTTAATTCTGATATGGTATTTTCCCTTTTCTAAAGATGAGGAAGATGGCACAGAGAGAGTAAGGTGGTTCCAACCTTCTGACTGTCAGAGCCAGAATTCAAGTTCAGGGTTTGTTCCAGATCCTGTGTGATTTCCTGGACTCTAATCCCTAGGACTAGCTCAGGTCTTAAACCCAAGAGCTTAAGAACTTTATCAGTTTTTAATAAGATATATGTGATGCTTTTATTGTTCCGACTTTCCATTCCTTAGCTTTTATTTCTGATTGTTTCTAATTAGTGCTATTATGTTTTTATTGAGGAAATTATAAAACCATGAGGTGGAAAAAGTCATTTAAGGGCTTCAATCTAAAATTTAAAGGACAATCAAATACAGTAGAGTTTTAGTATAATCAAAGTAAGCCAGAGCAGAATTCAGAACAAAATTGATCTCATGTCAACCACTTTTCTTTTTAAAAGCATTTTTTTAAGTTAAAAAACACAAAAGTTTGTAAGTCAACTCTCAACTCTGTAATATAGATAGCATTATAAGGACCATTCTGTACATCCTCTACTAAAAGGGAAAACACTAGAAGTGGCTTTGTGCCTATTAGGTTGACTAGGTTAAAATTCTGTTTAAGTTTTATATAAAATCTCCATTTTGTTAATGGCCCATTATTAAATTCTTTGTAGGAAATGTAGAACACCAATGTAAGGGTAAATTCCATTGGTGAGAGCAAACAGTGGAGGTAACCCTGGAGCTGAGGAACATCTTTGATACTGTGGCAGAACTTGAGTCCACAGCTTTCTGCTCTACCTTGCATTGCTCTGTAATCCTGTGTTTCTCCTCTGTTTTGTAGATATCATCTTCCTGGCATCACAGCTTATGCAGCTGCTGCTGCTTAAAGCATCAAGTGACATGTTTTGACATTTCCACACTGCTGATACCAGTTTTGGTAGAGGTGGTGATGACACATATCCAGTGTGTTCTAAGCAGAGGAACTTGCTTGAGAGACAGTGGTCCAGCACAAGTAGCAGTCACTGCCCAGCAGTTTAAAGAAAACCACCTTGTTTCTACACCACCCTATGAGTATGATCAGAATGGTTCCAGGAGAGATGCCAGCTCACAGTCTTCTTACATGCTGACTGAGGGGTTTTCTCCATGACTCAGCGGCTCGCAAGGTACATCTTCAGTAATAGGAAAATATCCAAGCATTTTTTGAAGTTTACCACCATTCTTGTCAAAACCAACTGGTTTTGTGACAGTAGCGAGAATTTTTCCTTTTTCTTTTCAATCCTGCATTTATTTTATTTTTTATGTTTGCCTGTTTATTTTAATTAAAAAATTTATTTTTAAACTTATTTTTTTCCTTTTTAAAATTATTTTTTCATTATCATACAACATTGGTCATATTTGTGTAGTTATTGTTCCATTTATGGCCTTCCCTGTATCACTCTTCCCTTCCTTCTCCCCACTCCTCCCTTCTGGTTGCTCCAATTTTTCTCACACTGTAAGTTGTTGGCTGATGCTTGGCTAACTGGTCTCTTTTTCCTGGGTGAGAACCTATACTTCTGGATGTCAATCCTGCATTAATTGCTGGATATGTACCTGGCCTTTGTGAAATATATAACTGATTGGGAATATCTACCAACCAATTACTCTCACAAGGATGGGGTTTCAGCTACAGTGGGGCTTCCCCTTCTTATGGATTTTCACCTTGGCCTTCTTAACCTTGCCACCAGCATCAGCTTTCTTGGCTTCAGGTTTTTTCTCTCTAGTAGCTGCCTTCTCAGCTTTATCACCTACCATCATGCAAGATGGGAAAGGAAGAACAAAGGCTCTAGTTTCCAGCTTCATTACCTCATTTCCTTTTAAAAACAAACAAAAAAATGTGTTCAAGGTTAAACAACTGCCCAAAGTTACACAGTAAGTAGATAGCCATCATGGCTCTTTCTACCTCCATAGTTTTCAGTTATGCTGTGTTTTCTGGATGAAATACTAGGGTTTAAATCTCATGTCTAAGGTTTTTGTACTGAGCTGTTTTTGCTGTTAAAGTTGTTACCTTGTTAAACTTACACCATCTGAAATTAACATCTTGTCCATTCTTTTCTAGGTTTTCCTGATACAGCTTGACAACCACACCTTGAATAATAAATGGAAGACTTCAGGATGTTGATAAAAGTAATATTTTAGTGAAGAGCCTCAGTGGATCATGGCTGGATAAGAGCTAAGATGCAGATACACTGGTAAATAGTTTGGTGATAACCTCTAGACATAACATTCATTGATTTTTGTTAGGGCTGAAGATTCTGTTGAAAAGTCTTGAACTTCATCCACTCTTGGGTTGACTATTAATAGGACAATGGATGGGCTGGTCCCACTTTGCAGAGATTATGGAGACTCAGAAAGAAAAGTCACCTCAAGAGAAGAACCAGTGTGACGGCAACCTTCCCAAGTAGATGCATGTTGGAGGCAAACTAGTTCTGAGTATGTCCTGACCAGCAAAGTTGGAGGTAGGTTTATTCCTTGGGGAAAAAGAGTTGTGGTTGCTCTAACACTTGAGTTCAGCCCCACATACCTGCACCCAGAAGGAATGTCCTCATTGCAGAAGCATAGGTCTCCAGGATTGAAACACAGTGGTGACCTTGATCCACTGGATATGACCCTGTAGAAATTCAGAATTGCAGCTCCATTGACTAACCTCCAGGATGATAATAGAAGTGGACCTCCTATCCTAGGGCCAGGTCTGTGGAACCTGGGGTTGAAGCTGCAAAAGCTTCACCAGTCATAGCCCATGTAGAGCCTTGTGCACACCCTCAAGATTCCTAGAAATGCTTAGGGAAGATTTTCCTTGTGGGTTTTTGCAGATGATGACCAAAGCAATGAGATTCAGATATCAGCATGAAAATATTTCATCTGTACTCATGACTAATTTAATAAAACGAGTAAAGTTTTCCTTTCTGCTCCATTGAAAAATAGATATAAATTGGCAGGATTTTCAAGATGTGTTAGAAAGAAATCAACTAATAATTGTGGGGTACCAAAAATGGATAAGAAATGTGCCTTAGTTGAAGGAACACCTTTATTCTCACTCATCTCTGGCACACTAGAGATGGTTCCCAGCAAGTTTTCTTATCTGTAATGGCAGCGCCCTACCTTGCTATAATTGACCCACCGGAGAGACATTTCCCTGAAAGATAAAGGCATTTACTCTCACAGGTGTTTTTCCGCTACATAGTGAATCCTCTGATCTTCCTACCCCACATGTTACATACCATGGGATTTTGGTTTTACCTTCCCTACTACTGCATTGTAACCATTTCTTTATCAGGGTATTTAAGGGAGAATGGAACCTTTAATAAACAACTTAGCACATATTCACTGAGTCCTAGTCTATGATTTGAGTCCGTCTCTGTCTTGGACCATCTCAATCTTTTTTGTCCATTCTTTTTTCTCCCACCCATGGCTTCCAACAAGAAATAGCTTGCATCTTCATTAAGGAATAGTTGAACTTTACATGGCCAGTCAGTCTGTGCTCCACAGGCTTCCCACCTCCTTTTATCCCGTCTGATATCATGTCATGCTACTCTTTCCCTCATGTACTCTGGTCCTGCACTCACTGACCAGCTTGCTGTTCTTTTATTTTTTTTTTTTTTAATTTATTTTTATTCTTTAGATCACAACCTCGGTAAGTGGTTTTTGGGATACCTTCCCCCACCCTCCTTCTGGTGCCCCTTCCATTCTCTCAAACCCTGCTTCCCGCTCTTTGTTGTTTACTAGTCTGTGTTAAATCCATTAGTCTCTTTCTTTTCTGTGGCAGTATTCTTTTGTTGGGTGAGGGATTGTGTTGAAACCAGTCGAATCTTACTGATAGGTTTTCAGTCTTAAGTTTGCGTTGGGCAACCAGTTTGTATTTATTTGTGGTCTGTCCATGTTTTCCTGTTGCAGGCCGTCTTCCCCTATCCTATCTCTGCTGTTTTGTTCCTTTACCTTATGGTTCTGATGTCAAATTTAGGGGTCTCACCCCCAGGAAGTATGAAGAAGTTTGTCTGTGAATGGCCATTGTAGATCATCTTCTCTGCCTCAGTTTGCAGCTTTGCTGTGGGATTGATACCCTCCTTCTTTGGCCTTGCTCTCCTAGGAGTTATCTCCAAAATGAGATCTTGGGTATTCCTGACCCAGTGAGCACCACATTGGTGCGCTTTGTGACATCGTGTTTCTACAGTTTTTTTCTCTTGTCTCGCATGCACTGGTTTTATCAGTTGTTTATCAGCTGTATCCAGTTCAGGCTTGTGGGCTGGATTTTTGCATGATCCCTCACCCGTTCTATGATAGCGTCTGTGTTGCGCACGTTCTTGTTTCTCTTGAAGTTTAGCTGGAGTAAGAGCAGAATGGAAGGGGTATCTCCTCCCCCCACCCTCCTTCCCCGGCCTGGTACCTCCCAGCATGGGAGTGGGGCCCAGCAGGCTGAACACTCGCCCTTCCCTGCTCCCCGTGGGCTAGGAGCAGGGGGCAACATGGCTCCGATGATCCCCACCCACTTGTGGATGAAGCCACAAAAACCCCACCCTGACCCCCCCTTCCGGGATCACCCGGTTTAGGGGGCTTACCCAGATTCCTTCGCCACCTTTGCTCCCCGCTGGCAAGGGAGCTCTGACAGCTAGGTACCTGGGCGTGCAGGCAGCCTTTGAGAGGCTGCCCACTGGTGGGCGGGACTCCAGTTTGCTGTTCTTTATACACATGAAACATCTTCTCTCTTCAAGACCCTTGATTTGGCTGTTTGTTCCCTTGATCTGGATCACACTTCCATACCCAGTCTCCTCAAATGTCCATACATACGATTCCCTTGCTGCTTTCTGGTGTCTATTCAAATGTTGCCTTACCTGTGAGACTTTTCCTACCTTCTTATTTAAGGAAGAATTTCTTATATATGGAAGCTTTATACCCCTTACTCTTGTTTCATTTTCCCCAGAGTACTGGCACTTCTAACTTGGTATATATTTACTTATTTAAGTGAATCATCCTAATTAGAATAGACATTCCATGAAACTTCATCTGTTTCATTCACTAGTATTCCCAGCAACCAGAACAATGTCATATGGTACACTCAATAAATTTGGCTAGAGAATGGCTCCTACTTTCTTCTTTTTTCATTAATTCGTTCATCAAACACTGGACCCTACAAAGTAGCAGAGAACCAAAGAACAACATCACTTCTGCCCTTAATTAGGTCACAGCAGGAGGAGGTCACAGGTAAGCAAACCTAATTATGAATGAGTTGTGGTGCATCTCACTGGGGGATACCACTGGGAAAAATCAAGAAAAGCTTCATGGAGGAGGTAGTTTTGAGTTGATTCACAAAGGTTGAGCATGAATGATTACTATTGTTAGTGTTTATTGAATGCTGTTAAACAACTTAAATATAATATTGTATAATACTGTTATTAGTTTTAAGTACAGATATTAACCTTAATCTTAAGAAAGAGGAAACTGAGTCAGAAAGGACCAGAGTCATAGAGGTAGTCTTGGTGGAACTCAGGTGCCAACTTGCCTCTTTTTGGTTCTATGTTTAAAACTCTTTCCACATATTCTGGGCAGACAAGGAGGGGAGATATAATAAGCAGAAGAAAAAATGTATACTAAGGATTGAAACTATAGTGTATATTTAGGAAACTGTAGAAATTGTAGAAAATATGGAAAGATGTAAGTTTAGAGTGTACTTTCTTTAGAAGGTGGTCTGATAGGTTTCTTTCTCTTTCCTCTTTCCAGAGTATATATTAGGCATCTATTTTGTATATACTATATGCAAATAGATTTTATATATACTAAGTTTCTGAATATATTAGGTATCTTCATATTTGCTTAGATATGAAGTAAAAATTTCATTTTTACTTGAATATGAAATTTAAAAAATTAATAAGTAGTAGGTTGGGCAGTATGGTTGTAATAGTCCACATGGGACATGAACTATGTAAATAGGTTAGCAACTGTGAGAATGAAGGAAAAACAGCATATAGACAAGCTCCTGGAGACAGAATTTCCATAGAACTTGCTCTCCATTTGACTGTTAATGTTGAGGAAAATTCTGAACCTGGGTGATTGGGAGCACAATGGAGTCATTAACTGGGATAGGCCATGCAAGAGAACTCCTAATGGGTGTGGAGAATGTGAAGAGGAAGGTCTATTTAAAATACTGTGGCTCACTGAGTGAGGCAGATACTAGTACCAGTTTGTATGTATTAAGGGTGGAACTCTGATTGAAGATATATAACTGACAAACATCAGCTGAAAGCTTTTGGAAGACCAGCTGTGAAAGCTAGGAATCTTAGTACTGACATCTTTAGGTGTGTATTATGTGGTTCATAGATCATTGGTTGTAAAATCACTGATAAATAGAATATCTAAACCATAGAAAATATTTTACAATGTTGAAAAAAAAAGCTACCTGGAACCATAGAATCTCCTTGCAACAATTTCTTCTGTAGATGCCTGAGCCAGATAAAAGAGTAGCATCTCCTTCTCTCTGCCCTTCACTCTCCCCAGGTTCCTGATTCTCTGGTGCAGTGTAACTTGCCTGATTCCACTGTACCCTAGTCTGAACCATGGGGTGAGAGACCCCTGGTACACTGAGTCCCCCAGGCTTAGTGGGTAGCCTGCTGGCAGCCCATAGCCTAGCCTGGTGGGTTCCAATGGTGGTGGCAGTGACATCAGCCTGGACTACCAACCAGTACCATGGCAGTCTGCACTATGACTGCTTCTGACCTGCACCCCCACAACACTGCGGGACTCACCACTTGGTGAGTGCACATGCTTAGGTTTCACATGCTGGTTGTATTTGGAGTATATATCCTACTCCAGTATTAGAGACATGCCAAGGGTTTTGTCGTTGGACAAAAATCTACTAAACATTTAAAGATGATCTTTTAATATCTAGGTTATTTATTCTTGATCTGAAGGTTCACAGGAATGTGTAGATATGGATCCTTTTCTGCTCATTTGCTTGGCACTTGACAAATTCTTCAGTAATTTTTGCTATTGTAGTTGGGTCAGAGATGGAAGCTAAAAGTCCCCTCACACAACCTAGGCCCCTAGTGAGGGTTCCTAGCATATTTTTGCATGTGGCTACAGGCAAAAATGAGAACGGGGTAAGTCCCATGCCACCAAGGTCTCAGAGTCTCAGAGTCTAGTGGTCTCAAACTGGGATTGGCCTCTGCTTCCACATGAGCTGGGAGTAGGAACTGGGAAGCCTCTGCCAAGGTACTGTCGACAGTGGTATTTGTCTCTCTCCACTTTACTCCCACTTCAACTATACCTGCACCAGACATTCCAGCTGCAGACATACATGAGAGGAGAGGAACAAATCAAGGCCTTGGATACACTCACCACCTGGGTAGGACCCAAACAGTGTGGTCAGAACTGCAAAAGACAAGACTGTGAGACAAACTGTACTGATAACCTGTCACAGAGCTCCACCTACAATGTCTCCAGAGACTGGGGAACCAAACCCCTGGTCCAGAAATGTGTGCAACATGAGTGAGGCTCCCTGTCTTTTCAGTGGGGGAGGAAAGCCTCAAGAGATGTGACTGCAGCCCCATGGCAGAACTGCAAACCACAAGAGGAGATGAGCTGGACCAACCACCTGCCAAAGTCTGTCTCCACCATGGAACTTCTGCACTACTAGTGGACAGGAGTAGGGTTCCCAGTGCCAGATAGTACTATAAGACTCAGAAGCAGCATCATGTGATGAGACTGGAATGGAGGAGACAGCCAGTATGAATGAGGAGGCCTGGAACCCAGTGACCACATGGGTCTGTAGGAAAGGAGACCATCTCCTCCACCATAGGGAGCACCATAGAACACTACATCCACCTGCCCTTGCCAGAGATTCCTGAAGTGCTTGGTCTGGCTACCCACCTCAGAGTTACACCTGGAGATCTGAGCAGCATAGTCTGCTACATCCCAGGAGCATAGCTCCTCACCTAGGAAAAAGGATATTGCTCTAGAAAAGAAAAAGACAAGACCAGTGGGCCAATCATTGATCTGCTTGCAGCCAGAGAGGAGTTGGCATGACCAGAGTGGAGAAGAGGTGAGGGGGTGGTGGTAGAGGGGTGTATTATTGATGGGAGGGTTATACCTAAGGGGAACAGTAACTATACAAATATGACCAATGTTTTACGAAAAGATGAAACTTTAAAAAAAAATTAACAATTTTGCTCTTCTTTAAAAAAGATATGTTGTTTCCTGTATGCCTATTATTAGTCAGATGCTGAACATCTAGGTTTATATATTAATGTTTCTCTTTATGTACATGCAAGTTTCCTTAAAATTTGTTTTCAGCACTTTGTTGCTAATGGTAATAGTACTTTATTTCTATAAGTTCTACTTGTCTTATGTTTATCTAAAATTAACCTTTACTTTTAAAACCTTTTTAGATTTACAGAAAATTGGATCACACACACTAACAGTCCTATATACCTCATTCCCAGTTCATTCACATCTTACAGTGTATTTGTTACGTATAATGATCCAATAGTGACATTATCATTAATAAAAGCCCATGCTTTATTCAGCTCTTCCTGAAGTCCTCTTTCTATTCCAATATCCCATCCAGAATACCACATTAATCCCATTTTGGCTGGAATTGATAGTTTCTCAGAGTACCTCATTCTTAATTACCTTGATGGTCTGGAAGTGCTGACCTGCTGCTGCTGCTACTGTTGTTGTTGTTATAGAATGTTCCTTTGAGAATTTGGTGTTTTCTTCTTGCTTAGACTTCAGTTCTTGGTTTAGGGGAGGAAGATCATGAAGATAACACACCATCTTTCATAATGGTGACCTTAATCTCCTGGTTGAGGTAGTGCTTTCCAAGTCTCTCTGATGGTTTCACAGTGCACTCTTCAGAAAGAAATCACCATGCACACACCACACTTAGGGAATGGGGAGTGTCTATCACTTCCTGGTGGGCAGAGTAGCTACAGAAACTATTTGGAATCCTTCTGAATGCAAGCATTTTATCCCCAGTTCTTTATTCATTTATTTTTATAAAATTTATTTATTTTTATAAAATAAAAGAATTTTATATTTTGAACTGTAATTTTATATGTAACTTTATTCCTCTTGTTTAAAGTGGTACGGTTTTTACCATGGGGAACTCTTTCAGTAATTCCTGTCTCCCTTTTTATATTTTTATTTATAATAAATGTATTATTATAAAAGTTTCTTGTGGTTTAGAGCTTTATTTATTCCCAGGCTGTTTCTGGACCTATTAACAAATTCATGAAGACCAGTGATTTTTCTTCCTGGTTAGAATCAACCCAAATAATTCTACCTTCCTGAAAGAGCGTCAAGAATTGGATAACTTAACTGTAAAGCAGCCCATTTTTCTGATCTTGGGCCTGAGAGTCTCATATATACAGTAAAAGTCATAACTCTGATTAAAAAGTACATTCTCAAATAATGAGATTGTTATAGTTTTATGTGAAAGATAGAATTTATGACATTTTTTTATTAGTCAATGTCATTTTCTACCACCCTTCCCTCACTCCTCCCTCTAAACCTTTGACCCTTAGTTTTTATTGATATCCTCCAGTTTTTTAAAATATTTTACTTTATTGAACCATTTATTCTGTAATGGTCCAATATTTGTGTTTATCTGACTCACTTTATTTGTGTAGTTTTCTTTAACTATTTTCACTTTCCTATAAATGACTATGTTTTGTCTTTCCTTATGTATCCCATAGTGTGGATATACCACATCTTCTTGAACCAGTACTGCCTTAGTCTTAAGACCAGCTATTTTTGGGGTGAGCCATGGTCTTTTTATTGGACAGTGGTCTCAGCAAAATCAGGTACTGGATGTGCTTGTTGCTACTAGTGTTAGGGCATCTAGGTCTTCTCAGCTGACACAGATATGTGTGAATACTTACCCATTATTTTTATATGTAACTATCTGTATCTATGTTAAACTAACAATGTGATGCTTTCATCTCTAATGTGTTACCATATGGATTATTCAGCCTCTTCTCCTTGCTTATTTGTATATTACCACTCCAGCAGCAAGAAACCTGGCTTCCACTCTCATCCATATATGGTCTAATTCCACTATACATGCAGAACAGCATCAGACTTGCCGACCTCTACTCCTATGGAAAACAACTTGTCAACAGAATACATTGCCTATCTGCAATTCTTTTCCCCTTAACTCTTATAGTCTGCCCTCATTTCAAGTCACTTAGATCAGCACCTTCACCCCACCTATGAGGTTGTTTCATACATTTGTCATGCACATAATGAATAAGATAATTTTGCTTACAGTATGCATTTCATTATAGGATTTCTCCCAACCTCCTAAAGTCATTCTGACAAATGACTTTCATATATTCATCATTATAACATATAGAATTGTGTGACCACCCTAAAAAAATCACTTGTGTTTCACCCATTTTATTCCTAATCTCCCTCTGCACCTTTGTTAAACACTAATCTTTTTACTGTTTATCTTTTCCATAATTTCACAAAGTTGTGATCATATAGTAAGTAACCTTTTCAGCCTGGCCTATTTCAGTTCATCCATGTCTGGTGACTTGGTTGCTAATTTTATTTATTATTTATTTATTCATTCATTCATTCATTCATTCATTCATTCATTCATTCAGAGACTAGGTCTTGCTATTTTTTCCCTATGGAACCGCAGGCTCACGTTGCCTGGGGTACTACAGACTCAAGCAATCCTGAGCCTCAGCTTCCCAGGTAGCTGAGATTACAGGTGCGCCCACCATGCCTGGCCTTTGGTTGCTAATTTTAAAAATCACTTATTAATATGCCATGTATGGGAAAAGACAATTTGTTTTTCTGTTCACCTGTCTTTAAATTTAAGAATGAGATAATAAATCCAGGATGAACTATATGCATTGGCAGAGTCCATTGACTGTCAGGTTTGTCTTAGGGTCATGAGGCAAGAGTCAGCCTTTACATTGGGAATACTGGAATGAGGCAGAATTATCTGAGATCAGTATCTGCACTAGTGTCCTAATCTATCCCAGATAATTTTCTCCTTTTCTTCATAGCGGAACCCTTCTTGGGACTGTCTTGGTGACCTTGCCTTGCCTTTTCTTTTAAGGAATACCAATATACTTCCCCAGGGTCCTCTTCTAGGTCTTGTCTCTCTTGGAATTTCACCATCTGCTTCTACCCCTAAGGAGCATACTGGTGAGAAGGGAGAGGAACGTACCAAAAAAGCCAGCAGAAGGCTTATCTTGTGATTTGGAGCACCTGTTTTAGTAGGCTATCCAACTTCTTTGGAGTCCTGGGAAGAGCAGAAACATAAACTTGCTTGCATTACCTTAAATAATGCTTTGGCTGTCTAGTAGAAGGACTGCACACCACAGATTCCAGGAGCTCTTTACAAAGGTCTTTCTCTTTACTATGCTTGAGTAGACCCGCCTTGTCAACTTATTTACCTGCCTGTCATCTCAGGAATTCCCTAAATCACATGGCTGGCGATAGGGAGGCCCTCTTACTATAGCCTGTAATAGAGTCAGAAGCATCCCATCCTCTGTTCAAAGGAACACTCATGATTTTTTCTATTCTGATTTAGAAAGCTTAGATTGTTGAGTAGAAGACCAAGTGGATCATAAAGTAAAAGAGAAGAAGTTAGACAGCAAATTAGGCATAACTGTGAACATCTATATGCAACCAAGTTCAGCAATCTAGATGAGATGGAGAAATTGTTAGAATTACATAATAACTCAAAGAATTAGAAAACTTGCACAAACCAACTACAAGCAGGAAAATTGAAGATCTTAATCAAAACCTTCTCCAAAAAATAAAAGTTAAGGACTAGATGATTTCACAAGCAAGTTCTGTGAAACATTCAAAGATGAACTAATGCCTATCTTGCTACAACTCTTTCCAAGAAAAAAATAAGGAATACTACCAAATATATTTAAAGAGATAAACATCACACTATTACCAAAACCAAACAAAGACAACACAGAAAACTACAGTCTCTAAAGAACACAGATAATAAACTCCCCAATAAAATCTTAGCAAACAATCCAACAAAGCAGCAAAAGCATTATACACCATGACCATATGTCTCTTATGTCCAGAGACATAAGGATGGTTCAAAATCTGAAAATCATTTAATGTAATTTACACATTAACAAAAAGAAAAAACCATATAGTCATATCAACAAATGCTGGGAAAGCATTTGATAAACTTCAGCATCATAATGAAAGCCCTTGAAAAACTTGGAATAAAAGGAATATACCACCAGGTGTGGTGGTGCATGCCTGTTGTCCAAGCGCTGGGAGGCAAGAGGCTTGGGATTGCTTGAGTTTGCACGTTTGAGACTACCCCGGGCAACATAGCAAGAACTGGTCTCAAAAAAGCAGCTGGGTGTGGTGGCAGGTGTCTGTAATCCCAGCTACCTGGGAGACTGAGACTGGGGATTGCTTGAGTCTGCGGTACCCCGGACAACATAGCAAGACCTAGTCTCCAAAAAACAGGAATATACCTTAACATAATAGAAGCCATTTATGACAAACCCACACCTACCATTATTCTCAACAATGAAAGCTGAAAGCCTGTTTATTAAGATCTAGTAGAAGACAAAGATGTCCATTCTCACCACTGCTTTTCACTATAATACTGGAAGTCCTAGCTAGGCCAGTTAGTCAAGGGACAGATAAAAAAGTATTACAAATTGGGAAGGAAGTAAAGCTATCATTTGCAGATGATATAATAATACAGAGAACCCTAAAAACTCCACAGAAAAACTTAAAACAACCTGTTCAGTAAAGTAATAGGTTACAAAATCAATCATGAGAAACCAAGTAGCCGTCCTATATGCAAACAGTTGGTCTGAAGAGGAAGAAATTAAGAAAACCATCCCATTTATAATTATACCAAAAATTAAATACCTGGGAATAAACCTATAAAAGAGGTGAAAGATCTATACAGGGGAAATTATAATACACTGTTAAAAAAATAGAAGACACAAAGAAATGTAAAGACATTCCCTGCTTGTGGATCAGAAGATGAACATTTTAAAAATAGCCATCCCACCCAAGCAATTTACAGATTCAATGCAATTTCTACAAAATCTCAATGACATTTTTCAAAGAAATAGAACAAATATTGCTGAAATTTATATGGACTCACAGAAAAAATTTTTGAAAATCCTTGACTAGCTAAAGCTTACCTGACTTAAAAGGGGGAAGGGAGGCTGGGGACAGTGGTGCATGCCTTTAATCCCAGCCTACAAAGGGATGCTGATACTAGGAATTGCTTGAGTCTGCAGGTTCGAGACCTGCCTGTGGCAACATAGTGAGACCTAGTCTTGAAAAATAGCTGGATGTGGTGGTGTGTGCCTGTAATCCCAGCTGAGGCTGAGGTTGGGGCTTGCTTGAGTTCGTGGAACCCCAGGCAATGTGAGTCTGCGGTTCCTTGGGCAACATAGTGAGACCTAGTCTCAAAAAAAAAGGGGGGGGTGGAAGAATGGAGATATTACACAGATTTCAATCTATACTTCAAAGCCATAATAATTAAAAACAACATGGTACTGGAATAAAAATAGACATACTAATGGATAAAATTGAAACATCATAAATAAAACTACATGTATATGGTCAACTAAGAATATACTCTGTAACAAGGAAAGCCTTGGTGCTGGGGAAACTGGACGACTGCCACATGCCAAAGAATGAGACTAGATTACTACCTCACATCATACACAAGCATCAACTCAAAATGGACAAAAAGTCTTGAATGTAGTCGGGTGTGGTGGCATATGTCTATAATCCAAGTGCTGGGAGGCAAGAGGACAAGGATCACTTCAGTTTGTTGGTTTCAAGACTACCCCAGGCAATATAGCAAGACCTGGTTCTTGAAAAAGGAGCCGAGTGTGATGGCGGGCGCCTGTAATACCAGATACCTGAAAGGCTGAGGCTGGGGATCACTTGAGTCCACAAGATAGGGACTACCCCAGGCAACATAGCGAGACCTAGTCACAAAAAAAAAAAAAAAAAAAAAAAAAAAAAAAAAAAAAAAAAAAAAAAAAAAAAAAAAAAAAAAAAAAAAAAAAGAAAAATTTTGAATGTAAGACCTGAAACCATGAAATACAAAGAAGAAAGCATAAGCAAAACACTCCATGACATAAACCCTCTTAGGACTCATCTCCAAAAGTAAGGAAAACAAAGGAGAAGGTAAACACCTGGGACTACATCAAAGTAAAATGTTTCTATACAGTGAAAGAAACAGCAATCAATCAAAATTAGGAGAAACCCTTTTTCTGAGACTAGGTCTTGTTATTTTTGCCCATGGAACTGTTGCCCATGGTACCACAGACTCAAGCAATTACAGGTTTTACATGGGATTACAGGTGTGCGCCACCACGCCCAGCTATTTTTTGGGACTAGGTCTCACTGTGTTGCCCTGAATGGGACTCAAACCGCGATCCCTAGCCCCAGCCGCTTCATAGGTTGAAGCTTAGAGACACGAGCCACCATGCCCTACTGAGAAACCCTATTGAATGGGAGAAAATATTTGCACACCACACAACTGATAAGGGTCTGATATCAAAGACCTATACAGAGCTTATATAACTCAACAGAAACAAAACCACCTAATCAGAAAAAATGGTCAGAAGAGGTAAAAAGACACTTCTCGAAAAAAAAAATTATATATAACATAACTTATCAGGAAAATGCAAATGAGATAACACCTTAACTCCTATGAGGATGGCCTATATTTAAACAAAACAAAACACCACACCAACAACTAGAAACACCAAATACTGATGAGGATGCGGTGAAAAAGGAACCTTCTTAAACTGATGGTGGGAATGTAAACTGATCAGATACTATGGAAAGTTTTGTGGTAGGTCCTCAAAACACTGTAAATACATCTATCAGGACCTCCAGGTCCACCCTTGCTCCATTTGGGTCAGAGGTCGGAGCTGAAGATCATCAAACCCCACTGGACACCTGGCAGGGGCCCCTTAGCACACCTCTGCCACAGCATAGCCTACAGGCAGGAATGGGGGTGGGGTGAGTCCTGCACCATGATGGTCTCAAGGTCTAGAGGTCTCAGGCTCAGGGAACTGGCCTCTGCCTCCACGTAGGCTGGGGGTGGGAACTGGACAGCCTTTGCCAGGGCGCATGCAGCAGAGTTCCCCTACCAGTTTACTTCCATTTCAACCAGATCTACACAAGACATCAGAAAATCAGGCAGTCCAACTGCAGACATCCAAGAGATGAGAGGAAGGAATCAAGGCCCTAAATACATACACTCATTACTTTGGGAGGACCTAGAAAGCACGGTTGAAACCACAAGCCACAAGACTGTGAGACTAGCTATTATGGTGACCTTTCACAGAGCTCCACCTACAACAACTTCAGGGACTGAGAAACCAAACCCCTGGTCCAGAGATGCATGCAACATGAGTGAGACTCCCTCCTTTTCCAGTGGGGAAGGAAAGCATCAGAGATGTGGCAAAGGTCCTCTAGCAGAGCTGTAAACCATACAAAGAGATGAGCTGCTCCAACTACCTGCTGAAGTCTGTCCCCACCAGGGAGCTTTTCCTAGCAGTGGCTGGGAATTCAGTTCCCAACGCCAGATACCAGACCTATAAGACTCAGAAGCAGCATCACGTGATAACGGTCAGAATGGATGGGTCAACTTCTAAAATAAGGCACGGAACCCAGTAAACGACAGTCTCCTATATGATAGGAAGCTCCTAAATCAAGGGGCCTGGAGAACCACTCCACACATCTCCCCTACAAGAGGTTCCTTGCATGCTTGGCTTGGTTACTTGCGTCGCAGTTACTCATGGAGATCTGAGCAACCTGGTCTGCTGCATTGCAGGAATGCAGGTCCTCACCCAGGAAAAGGATTTTGTTCAAAAAGAAAAGGAAAGGACAAGACCAATGAGTCAAACATTGATTTACAACTTGCATATCTGAGGCATATAGCAGGAAATTGGTGGGAGAGATGTCAAAATGGGAGAGAAAGTACGTGGGATTGTGGTGATGGATAATGGTTCCTCTGATACCCACAGCCTAACTGACCTTACAGAAGGATTAACATCTATGCTTCTATGTAGCAGGAGGGAACTATACAACTTGTTTCTCTAACTTTCCTATGTCACCAGAAAGTGAAAATGCAGCTGAAAAAGTGCTTTTGAAAGTCTTAGCCCAGAGTAAGATACACATTAAAAGATTCAGACTTAATCATAGGACCATAGAGCACTTCCCTCTAGCCACATCTCACAATCTTATAATAGGGCTCCAGTACAATAACAGAGGAATACAACTAAAAGAACTGCGTATCTCAGACCTAGCTATCTTCTAGAGAAAATGTTCTAGAGAAACCCAAAGACAACAGGAGGGACAAAAACAAAGACCCCAGAGGAAATGTTATACTCTGACACCTATGGCAGTCAATAAACAATAAAGCATATATATATATGTTTTATTTATTATATGTATATAATCTATAGCCAGACACAAAAAACATCAAATAAAGTCCTATTTACTTCAGTTCCTTTTTACCTAGTATATATATATAGCATGTCCATTTCTTCTAGGTTGTTCAGTTCAGAGAGTTGTTTTTAGCAGTCTCTTAGGATCCTTTGTATTTCTGCATTAGTTGTTATAACTTTGCTTTTCATTTTTCTTTTTTTCTCTTTTGTCTTAGTGAGTATAGCTAAGGGTTATCAATTTTGTTTATCAGAAACCCAACTCTTTTTTTTTTCATCAATCTTCTACATCATCTTCGTTTCTATTTAATTTCTTTCTGCCCAAATTTTTATGATTCCTTTTATTATACTGCTGCTAGCTGGATGTTTTTCTTTTTCTAGTTTCTTCAGGTTTAGGCTGAGGTGTTTATTGAGACTTTTGATTATTTTTTAAATTTTTTTAATTTACTTTTCATATCATACAACTTCAGTCATCTTTGTATGGCTTTTGTTCCCCTTGGGTATGCACCCCCATCTGATCTCCCCAACTCCTGTCGCTCTCATCATTGTTCACTGTTCACTGGTCCATGTTTAGCCCTTTAGTCTCTTTTTCTTTTTCTGGAGCAATGTCCTTCTCCTGGGTGAGGATCTTTGTTCCTGGGGCACGGTGAACCATGCTGCTCAGATTTCCAGTCTTAAGTTGCATTGAGCAGCTGGTCTGGGCTCATTTGGAGAACACTGGTGGCTGTTCTTTCTTTCTTGCGGGATGTTTGCTCTTTCTGTTTTCAGTCTTTTCTACTTCTTGTTGATCTTCCCCACTACCCCCCACCTTGTGGTTCTGGCCTCAAGCTTTGAGAGTCTGGTTCCACTCCTTCATCAGTTGGGGAGTTCCATTGAGGAGACGGATGTTAGTATGGTTGGTCTCCCTGATTATGAATTGCTGTTCAGCTGTCAGACAGCTGACATGTCTGTGGCCTTCCTCCCACAATCCAGCGGGGATATGCCTCATTTTGTTGGAGGCCACTCCTAGGCCCCAGTGATGGTGTTGAAGCAATCCTATCATGTTATCTTTATAGGCCTCACAGGTTTGCATTCTGCTTGGATTCTGCCCAAGCATTTTTGGGTCCAACCCAGGGGAAGTATGTGTCAAGGGCTTTTCATTTTAATTATGTCTTTCACCTCATCTGTTTCTTCTGTTGGTTTATTTGTGGTTTTCTTGTTTCCATAAGGACTGACAGGAGTAGAAGCAAACCAAAGGGGGTTAACTCTGCCCCCCCCCCCAAGCCCAGGCAGGGCTCCACCTACCTCCCACATGATCCAGAAAGCCTGCACAGGTTGCCCACAACCCATACCTTGGGGTGACAGCTGGGCCCTCCCGAATCCCAGACCCAAAGATTCAGGGATGTGGCTATAAAGTCCAGGTGGCTATAAAGCCCAGGTGGCCACAGTGGTTGGAGCTCCACCCACCTTACATGGAGACTTTTCTTTTTTGATGTGGCCCAGTATTGCTACGGACATCTTTCTTAATCCAACGTTTGTTGCATTTCATCACATCTGATAGTTCCTCTACTCATTTTCATTGGTTTCCAGATATTGTAATATTGTTAGTAATATTGTATTACTCCTTTGATTTCTTTGTTGACCAAAGTCAAAGTGTTATTTAGAAGTGTTTTGTTTAGTCTACACTTTTTTTTTTTTCTGGTTGACATCTAGCTTCCTACCATCATGCCATCATGGTCAGAAAACATGCTTGAGAGGATTTTAATTCCCCTAGATGTATTGAGCTTATTTTGTCTCTCAGTTTATGGTCAATCCATGTGTGCTAGAGAAGAATCTGTATTTATTTCTTTTGAAGAGAAAGTTCTGTTATATGTCTATGAAGTCCATCTGATCCATTACTTTATTTAAGGTTATTATTTCTTTGTTTACATCTGACCTGGTGATTTATCCATTGACGTCAGTGGTGTATTGAAATCCCCTACTATTATTGTATTGCTATCAATGTCTTGTTTTAGGTCTGTTAGTCATTTTATATATTTAGGCATGTTGATGGGTGCATAAATATTAATGACAGTTATATCTTCTTAATGGATTGTGCCTTTGATCATTATGTAGTACTTATCTTTGTTACTAATTCCATATTTTGACTTAAAGTCTAACAATCAGATATAAAAACAACAGTTCCTGCTGTTGTTGAGTTGAAACACCTCATCCAACCTTTCACTTTAAGTCTGTTTGTTTTTTAGAACTGAAGGGAGATTTCTGTGTATGTGTGTGTGTGTGTGTGTGTGTATTATAGATGGATCATGCTTTTTAATCCAACTTGCCACTTGTATTTTGATTGGTTAGAGTTTAGATCTTTCACATTTAGGTAATGATTGACATATAGGGCTTAATTGCTGCCATTCTATCTTTCGTTTTCTCTATGATTTTTCTTTCTGTTCTTTCTTTTTCTATGTGTTTTCACCTGCCATTTCACTTGAACAGATCTCTCTGGTAGTTTTCTCAGTTCCTTCATTTCTTCAAAGTGTTTCTGTTCCAAATTTATGTTTCATAGTCACTGTGAGGGGTTGTATAAAACTTTTAACATGTAAGATAGTCTTTTTTGTGCTACTATTAAATCACTGTCAGTTCTTTCTAAGGGTCATGTCCCTTTTTTTCTCTTTAATTTTTGCCTATATCATTCTTATTTATTTTTATTCTGTATTTCAGTTTATAAGCTTGCTCATGATTTTGTATTCTTCTGCCTTTTCATTTGGAAGAACATTCAACATTTCTTGAAGAGCAGGTCTGGTGATAGTATACTACATTAGTTTTTGTTTGGGCAAGACTTTATTTCTCCAGATTTGAATTGTATGGTAGTTTTTGTTTTTTAGTATTGTAAATGTGCCATCTCATGCTCTCCTGTCTATAGAGTTTCTCTTGAAAATTATGATGAAAGCCTGATCAAGGTTCTTTTGTGTGGTATATACATTTTCCCTCATAGCACCATTTAATACTTTTTCATTACCATAAATTTTGGTAATTTAACAATATGTTTGTTTATGGTATTTTGCATATAATTTTGAGTGTTCTGTGAGTTTCCTAGACATTTATGGTTAGTTCTTTCTTGGATTTGGGAGATTCTCAGTTATTAGATTTGAAGAGTCTTTGCTTACCTCTCTCCTTTCACTTTGTGGGATTCCCATTGTATGTTTTATCCTAATGGTGTTTTATATTTCTCATGGTTTCCCCCAAAAATCTGAATTCTCTTTCCCCTTGAATTTCAGTCACTATGTAATTTTATCTCTAGTTTCATTAATTCTTCCATTAATAGTTTCATTAATTGAGCCCATTTTTTAAATATGCTTTCCCATTGTAAATTTTGTATTTAGTGAATGAAATAATGAATGATGCTCTTTATATCCAGCATTTCTATTTAATCTATTTGGTGAAGCACTCCTATGGGGTACCTCTTTCCTCATTTCAAAGCTTGTACACTTGATCTTTGCCAAGAAGCCAAGAAGTGATCATTTCTGATCTTGTAGATCTGCTTTTCTGTAATTGAAATTTCTTAATTAATTAATTAAGTTCAGTTATGATAAGTATTCTAAATTCTGTGTCTGTTATAGTTTCCAATTCTAGGCTCTTAAGTTTGATTTCTGGAGATTATCTTTAAGACTTTTTATCTTTTTGTCATTTTATAAAGGTGTTTCATGCTTTTGTGTCTGACTTGCCTACTTTTGTTTTCCCCTAGGTGGTGCTGTGGCCTTAGTGTTGGTATTCTCTTTTGTTTTTATGACTGGAGTAAAGGGTTTGAAAGGGAACAAGAAAGGTCAGTATCAGTCACATTTTTTGCCACACCCAGAAGCAGAGTTCCATACTGTCTCTGTCTTCATGGCCAGACCATGTCTCTGTCCACATGAAAAGCCTATATTCCAATATTCTTCCTCCAACTACACTCCAATCTCTAAAATCCAAATCCCTAGGGGAAATTAGAAGGGGGCTCATCTCACTTACTCCCACCAGTCTAACTTAGCAGACTCAGCATTTGTTCCCAAACTTTAGTTTCACCCCCATCCAAGACTTAATGATGTCAGAACTATATGTCTTTATGATCTCTGTCCTCCTCAAGATTGGTCAGCCAACATCAATGGCACCATGATAACAGTGATACATTGCCTCTCTCCATGTTCTTCCAACTTCATGATGCACAGCCAACAATCTCAGATCCATAGATGAATGAATTTCTCAAACAAAACACACTATAAGATGTGAAGTTTCTGTGTTATTTATTGATGATTTCTGGTTGTGCTTTAGATGGGAGTGTTACCTGCTGCAACTTTGCCAACTCCATGATATCACTCCAAGAAATCTACTTTAAATATGAACATATAGATTTGAAATAAAGGAAGAGAAAAAATGCTAATAATGCCAACTCAAGTAAAAAGAAAGTTGAACCAGTATAAATATATAACTCAAAATCCAACATTAGATAAACAGCACAATAAAAAAGGGCAAAAGATAAGAACAGACATCTGACCGAAGAAGATCTACAAGTATATAAGCACATAAAAGATGCTGAACCACCCCCAGTTTCCTGAAATAAAGCGAAGTTTATTTATCACTGAGGTTCTGAGAGTCAGCAAAATCTGTTTTTCTGAAGAACATTTTCTCTCAATACACTAAACACAGTATTCTGTCTTAAGTCTTTGCTTCATACTATTAAGAAATCAGAAATTGTTTTAAAAGTAATATCTCGTTACTCCGGCTGCTTTTAAGAGCTGTTTGTGTTGAATACTCTAGTTACACTGATGTGCTTAGATCTGGATTTATTTCATCTTTCAGAATCATTTTGAACTTCAGCGAATTAATATCTTTCACTTGTTACAGAAATTTATCAATATCATTTCTTTAAATATTAATTCTGTTTGCCTTTTGATCTCCTGAACTGTGATCCTGTTGCTCTTCTTCAAGATCTTTCTCTCTCTAGGCTCATTTGATAAATTGCCTAAGCCATCAGAAAAAAGAGTCGAAATAACTATATTAATTTCAGACAAAGCATACCTCAGAGCAAGGACAATTATTAGGGATAAAAAGAAGAAGCATTACATAAAGTAAATACCTAATATACACCTAATAATAGAATATCAGAGTATGGGGGGCAAAAAAGGATAGAAATGCAAGGAAAAGAAAAAAAAAAATCCCCTATTATGATTGCAGACTTCAGTAGCCGTCTGTCTATATATGGCAGAACCAATAGACAATGAATCAGTAAGGACACAAATGAAATGAACAGTACACAAATGAAATTAATCAACTAGACCTAATAGATTTTTGTAGAGTATTGCATGCAATGACAGCAGAATATGCGCTCTTCTCAAGCTCACAGAAAACATTCTCCAAGATAGGCCACATTCTTGGCCATAAAACATATTTTAACAAAAGTCTAAAAGAATCGAAACCATACAAAGTAAGCTCTCAGATCATGATGGAATTAAACAAATAAACAGTACAAAGTTAGCTGAAAAATAACACATATTTGGAAATTAAACAAAATGTTTCTAAACAACAAATGTATCAAAGAAAAATCCTCAAGTGAAAATGTTAGAATATGTTCAAATAAATGAAAATGAAAACACAATTTACCAAAATTTGCAGATATATAGATCTAAAGCTTGTGGATATATAGATCTAAAATTAGTCTAGTTTCCACAATAGATCTGAGAAAGAAGAGAGGATTGCATTGAGGTATTAGAGGAAGTGCCGTAATTTGAGGTAATTCCAATTGTTTATTTTTGGTTTTAATTCCCTTACCAAAAGGGGTGAGTCAATAAAAAAACCTTTATTATTTATATTATAGAATGTATTACCAATGTTTTCTTCTGTATGTTTTATTGTTGCAGGTCTTACATCTCAATATTTAACCCAACCCACTTGGAATTTGCTTTTTGGTATGTTATTAAAAGTAATCCAACTTTATTATCTATGTGTGGAGTTTTCCCAGCACTATTTATTAACTAGATTCCTCTACACCCATTTTATTGTCATGGGTGGTTTCTTATATATTAGGTGTTACTATATGCATGAAACTTACCTCTGGACTTTTAACTGGTTTGTTTAGACATACAAGGAATCCAATCAGGAAAGAAAAAGTAAAACTATCAATCACTATTTGTAGGTTATATGGTAATATATATATATATATATATATATATATATATATATATATATATAGTGAGAATCCTAAAAGCTCCACAGAAAAACTAATTCAAACAATAAGCCAGTTTAGTAACAGGTTAAAAAATCAGTAGCCTTCCTATATGTAAACAATCAGTCTGAAGAAAAATTAAGAAAACCATCCCATTTTGTCAAAACCAGTCCAGTTGTACAAAAATATTAAATACCTGGTAATTAACCTATAAAGAAGATGAAAGATTTATACCAGAAAAACTATGAAATATTGTTAAAGGAAATAGAAGAATATAGAAATGGAAAAAATAAAAGAAATGGAAAAAATGGAAATAAATAAAGAAAAGAAATGGAAAGACATTCCCTGCTCAAAATGGCCATCCTATCCAAAGCAATTTACAGATTCAGTGTAATTGCGATAAAAATCTCAGTCATTCTTCAAAAAAAAAAAAAATAAAACAAATATTGCTGAAATTCAGATGAAGCCATCAAAAAAAAAAAAAAAATCTCTAATGGCCAAAACTCTCCTGACTAAGAGGAGTAAAAATGAAGGTATTTTACACCCAGACTTTAAAGTCTACAAAAGGTACAGAGACTTTGAAGTCTGAGTGTATAATACAAAGTCATAATAATAAAAATAGCATGGTACTATAGCATTGTACTAGAATTAAAACAGGCACAGACACTAATGGAGTCAAATTGAAAACTAAGAAATAAAGCCATACATATATGGTCAACTAATCTATGACAAAGAATATGCATTAGAACATTAATAGTCTCTTAAATGAATGGTGCTGGGAAAACTGCACTGCTACATGCAAAAGAATGAGACTAGACCTCACACAATATACAAAAATCTACCTCACACCACATCATACATACATACATCATACAAAAAGACTACCTCACACCATATACAAAAATCAATTCAAAATGGATAAAAAGGTGTTTGAACTGGGGGAGCCTGGCGAACTGCCCTGACGGACGGACAGCAGCCTCCACACCGAAGCCCAGCTTGCGGGCTTCGCTGCACGTCGGCTGGTTCTCACCGGCGACGCGACAGGGAACCAGAGGTCCCTCGACCACCACACCAGCAGCTGACTGAAGGCTCCACGGAGGTCAGGTGAGGTCCCTTCCCTGAC
>PVHY01013050.1:0-42528 GCA_004024945.1 Uropsilus gracilis | reverse complement strand
GGTACAAAGGGACACCTGTGCTCGGATGTTTATTGCAGCACTATTTATAATTGCAAGAACTTGGAAACAACCCAAATGCCCCCAAAAAGAGGACTGGATGAAAAAGATGTGGTATATATACACAATGGAATATTACACATCAATAAAAAATGACAAATTCGATGATTTTCTGGTAACATGGATGTACCTAGAAGAAATCACACTGGCAGAAACAAGTCAGAAGGAAAAAAACAGATACCAAATGGTTTCACTAATATATGGACAACCAAATGAAAGTACATAACTGTGGGAGGGGATCAGCTGGAATGGCCAGGGAGGGGAGGTGGTGGGGGACCCCCAGGGATCTCAATGAAGTGATTGATGTGAAATATATATGTATAAATTAAAATTAAAAAATTTTTAAAAAAAAGGAGATAGAGCTGGAGCACAACCTAAGTTGGCCAGGCTCAGGAGGGGGTAGAGATAGAATACCCAAGAGAAGTACTTTGTTCTAAGATACTGGCAGCCAGTGGAAAGCAGAGAAAACTATTAGCAAACTTCCAGCTGTACTTGCATTTACTGTGGATCAGTGCATCAAGATACAGGTCTATGGGTGCTTGGCCACCGTTAACACGGTTTTGTGATGCAAAGAAAAGCACAGAAATTCATAATGGGACAGCAAACGTACCCAAGTTGAGCAAAATAGAAAGGCCAAAATTAGTAACATCTCTGTGTTGTTCTCTGCCACTGCATAGCAAGTTGCCTCCAAATTTAGTGACTTAAAGCAATGCCCGTTTCTCATCTGACAATGTCTACAGTCAGGAGACCTGGTCTGGTTGAGCTGCTTGGGGACCAACCCGCTAACTGTAGGCACCAAGGCACAGCTGCAGATGCCAGGCTCCCATTCATTGTGGCCTGGCAGATGGAAGCTCTTTACTGCACATCTCTGTCTTTTGGTTCCTTGATACACGGGCCTCTGCCACCCAGCCACAGCAGTGATAGCTCATCACTTTGGCCAATTCTGTTTGTGAAAAGCAAGTCCTTGGGTCTAACCCATATTCTAAGGAAGAGAAGTTTGCTCTGGCATGACTACTGGGATATGGGGAGCCGTGGTGCCGCCATGGAAGCCACACATCAATTTGGGTTGTGTTTTAGTGCCTTTTCTGAGACACTGCAATTGCAGATTTACTTTTAGGCACACCATTTGTTCCTGACACATTGGTCTCCTCTGTGCATGCGTCCTGTACTATTCTTACCTCTCTGGGCTGAAAGAGCTACTGGAGACACCCATTTAAAAAAAATGTATTTATGTATCTTTGCCTCGTGATGGGAAATAAGTCCTTTTAGAAGAAATTTTATGAAAGGAATGAAGAAATATGTGGATTATGTTTCCTGAAAAAAAAAAAAAAAAAGAATGCTGGAGTTGTGCCTTTGGAGGAGGATCGTTGGTGTCATCTTGGTTTCTTCATTTGGCTTGAAGGTGGGACAACAGCCATTTTGTGAACACATATGACTAAGGACCTATATGTAGCTTTTTGGACTAGAAACTGGACTGTGTGGTAAGATTACCAAAGGGTCCCTGTGTCCTCAGTGACTCTTGTCTATTTTGTCTTTTTAATGAGTAAATCTGTTCTTGCCTCTTTTTAAGGTTGGTGTGGTCTTGCTACTGACTGTGCAGTCTGGGATAAATGTGATGAGCGGCTGGGTTTAAAACACATGCTGCTCCTGAAATCGGGTGGCAAAAACAGGCAAAACAAATAACCAAACTTGCAAAGGGAAGCAGCTGACCCTTTAAAAGCCAGCCACACACTAGGTTCTTCCCAGCCCACGCATGCAGTAGCAAGACCACATAAACCTTAAGAGGGAGGCAAAAACAAATTTACTTATTAAAAGACAAATGAGACAAGAGTCACTGAGGGGTACAAGGGAGCCCCTTTGGTAATCTTACCACACAGTCCAGTCACTAGTCCAAAGCGCACATGGCTCCAGGAGCCATGTGTATCCACAAAATGGTGACTGCCCCGCCTTAAGCTGGATGAAGGATTTAAGATGGCACCAACACTTCCTCTTCGGAAGACACAGCTCCATTCCCTCCAAGTCAGAAAAAGCCAAGATGGCGTTGTCGATCCTTTTCCAAAAAGCAGGAGATTCAGATCCAACGAAGAGAACCAGGATGGCATCAACAATTCTCCAAAAGGTACAGCTCCAGCATTCTGTGAGCTCCAACTCCACAGTGGCCCGGCATCAGCAAAACTCACTCACTCCATACAGCAACACAGCAAGCACTTCATATGTCTCACGTTGAAAACGGCAACACAGCAGACTCTCCAGTCTTCCAGAAGATTTCCAAGCTTCGCAGTTTCAAAATTAAACCAAATTTTCAATTACCACGTTTCCAAGACAGCACACACAGCTCACAAGTTTCTCCAACATGCTTCCCCAGGCTCCTCACCGGTACGGGCTGGGGATGGAAACCCACAACTTGGCTTCCTTTCCTGCCCTGCTGCCCCACATGGTAGCAGCAGCTCTGAGGCCTCTAGCCTCCCTGCTGCTCCTCTCTTCTCCTTACTTCTCCATTCTCTTCTCTACTCTTCTCTCTTCCCTTCTGTTCTGTTCTCCATTCTCTGTCTCCTTCCATATCTTTTATTCTCTGTTCCCTCCCTGATCCTTTAATCCTCTTTTCTCTTGAGAAAGCTTAACTTCCCTTCTCCAAGTCTCTACCCACCAATGCTAGCAGTAGTTATTTTAATGCATCAACACCAGTAATGGGGGTCACAGCCCCTTAACACTCCCATTTATAAGCTTAGTTAAGTACCTATCTTGCTTATTTTTGTTGCTCGATTTCAATAGTGAATTTTAACTTTAAAATTCTTACAATGACAATTTAATCTTTGCCAGTTTATCCCTGTTCTTTCTGAAAACATCCATCCAATTTTCTTGCATCCAGAGATATCTCCATTTTTAGTAGCTTTAAGTACATGTATTTATTAGATTTCTTATTCCTTAGTAACCCCAATTTTCTAGTGAAACTTAAGAAGCAATTGTGACTGTCTTTTATACTAACTTTCTTTAGATTGGCAAATTTATGAATATTTTCCAGAATTTCTAGAAATGCATGCTTCCTCATAGTACAGTTTTCAAGGTGGCATGAGATATGTTAATTACTAGTATCTTTGTAATAAGAAACTAGTATCTCTGATACAGTGTTAAAAGGTCACACCTCTCTTTCTGCCCCATCAGATAAGCATCCCTACTCTCTAGACTTAACCTTTGTTCAATCAACAGCCTTATCTACTACTATGGTCAGAGAAGGAATGCTGGAAATTGAGGAACTTCTGGGGCTAAGAAAACAAGATGATCCCAGCCTGAATCTCTCGATGCCTCCGTCTTAAAGACCTACTGACCTTTGCCACCTCCCTTTTTTATTCCCTTGTACTTTGTACAATAAATGCCCTGGCCCTCTACAAAAGAGATGGCAGGGTAAATTTTCAAGTCTGTGACCCCCACCTTTGTAACACTGCATTAGGGTTCTGTCACTTTGACCTGGCAGGTGGGGACTCTAAGAAGGGAAGCTAAAGTTTCTTGTAAGAGGGGCAGAGAGACAGGATTTAAGAAGCCACATGGTTGGAGAGCAGGGAGAAAGCAGCAGAGCAGCAAGGAGGCTGTAGGCTATGCAGCTGCCACTGTTATGTGTGGCAGCAGGGCAGGGAAGAAAGCCACACTGTAGGCTTTCATTGACAGCCTGGGCTGGTGAGGAATCTGGGAAAGCACGCTGGAGAAACTTGTGACCTGTGTAAGCTGACCTGGGAACGAGGTACTTGGAAACTTGCTTTAACTCAGACACTAAAAAGCTTGAGATTTATCTGGAGACCTAAAGACAACTTGGAGTGATGCTGTTTTCAGCACAAGACATCGGAAGTGATCGCTGTTGCTATTTTGAGTGAGTCTTGATGACTGCCCAACTTCCTGCTTCAGGGTTGAAGCAGGAAGGATACTGGAGCTGTGTCTTTTGGACACCATAGATGACACCATCTTGGTTTCTTTGTTTAATTCTAATTTCCCACTGTTCATTTGAAGGAGGGCACATGCCGTTTTCTGGATGCACATGGCTATAAGACCTATGTGCAGTGTTTTGGACTAGAGACTGAACTGTGTGGTAAGATAATCAAAGGTGTCCCTTGTGACCTTGGTAAATCTTGCCTGTTTTCTCTTTTTAATGAATAAAATTTTTTTCCTCTTTTAATATAATTTGGTCTTACTACTGTGCACACGCTGGGGATGAACCTGGGGAATGGATGGGTTTAAAGGGCCAGCTGCTCCTGCTTATCAATTTAGTTCTAGTCTTTGTTCTGCTTGTTTTGTTACCCAATTTCAGTTTTTCAGACTTGGGTCTGCAGCCCTCTTCACTCTGCTGACAAATTAAAACTGATACAGGGTAGTGACACAGTTGAAAAGTGTATGGGCACCAAAATGCCCTGGTGGGTAGAGTCTGAAAGACTCACAGGAGAAAATGAGAAATGGGAAAAGGGGGCATAATAAGGAGCAGCAAAGAGATAGAAGGGAGAGAGAGGAGAATGATGGACTGTGAAAACAGGCCCACATGGCCTGGCTGGGGGGAGCCCCCTGGAAGAGTAAGCTGGTGGTGGCAAGGTGCCATGGTGGGAGAGTGGCTGCCAGGGATGTAACTGATGTGGAGTTAGATGCCAGAATGTCAGGCCAGGAGTGACCAGGGGCTGCTGAAGGCAGGCCTGGCAAATGTGGCCAGATGCTGCCAAAGGTGGGCCTGGTAAAGGAAGTGCATGGAGCCATAGCAAGGCAGCAGATTTGGAAAGCTGATTTGTGCATCACTAGTTGTGGAGGAATTTGAAGCACATTGAAGAAGAGAAGCAGCACTGAACACTGGAGAAGAACTGAAGAGAAGACGCTGGAGAAAGACTGGACTTTGCAGTGCCTGCTTCAGGTTTGGAAGGTGCAAAGGAGCACCGTCATAGACATGTACCTTTGGGACCTTTGGGACTGAAAATAGTGACTGGGGTAAGATAACTGGCCATTTGCAGCTTCAAGGACTTTTTCTTTTACCTGTTAATATTCCCTTGTAAATAAGCCCTGTTGTTAAACTACATTTTGAATGGTAACTACCACACGCAGGTTGTATGAACCTGAGGGAATCTGGATAGCAGAAGCTGCATTTTGAATATGGTTTGTTGGTTGGTTACTTCTGCCCCTTTTTGACCCAATTTTGACACGATATCAGCTGGTGACCATGAAGGGAGAAATCACCTATGGTAGCCCAACCCAAGGATAGTTTAATTTGCATTGGGCATCTAAAGTGGAAAGTAGTTTCAAGACTTTTGGTAAAAAGTCGTCATAGGTTTAAAATGGACAAACCTTGTAATGTGTCTATTACTTTGAATTGTAATCATGTGTTTAAAATGGGTGAGCTTCGTAATGTTCCGATTGCTTTGGTTTCTGTGACCATGCAGTGAAAAGCCCTGAATGCATTTTGGTTATGTGTTTATAAAAAAGTACTTGCTCATGTCAGTATGTATACTGGTTGGTGAATAGAAAGGTGAAAAGCTTGGTCTACTGCCAGAGCAAATTCAGCATATATGCCAAAAGCCAGATTTAGAAAGAGTTTGGAAGTTCCGGGGAAAAAGCAATAGACGATTCTGAAAACCGGGCACGGTGGCGCATGCCTGTAAGCACCAGCCTATGGAGTGCAGCTGGGACTGGGATTGCGGTTCGAGACTCGCCTGGGACAACATGGCAAGACATAGTCCCAAAAAAATAGCTGGGCATGGTGCCCCGCACCTATAATCCTAGCTACCTGAGAAACTGAGGCTGGGGATTGCTTGAGTCTGTGGTACCCTGGGCAACGTGAGCCTGTGGTTCCACGGGCAAAAAAAGTGAGGCATGGTCTCAAAAAAAAAAAAGTCAATTATGCAGCTATGACTGTGAATTCTGCAAGGTTAAATGGCTTAGTTTTTCCCCTCTTGGATACTTACTGATGTTTTTGCCTGATTGCATTGTATAATGGATATCGGCTTTGATAACTGCTGTAACTGGTATTGAAGTAATGACATGTTTGACATAATGTTGTATGTGGAGATAAAGAAGATACAGGATTATTTCAGACCAACATAGATATGTTGGGTTTGAAAACAAAGATGGGGGAACGAAGCTGGGACCCCAATATGGGCAGTATTAAAATTTAGGTATTGATGTCATTAACTGTCTGAAAAACACAGAGGTAAAAGGGGCCTAAACAGGAAGGGTACTGCCAGGCATGGTGGCGCGTGCCTGTAAGCAACAGCTTATGGAATCGTGTGGCTGGGTCTGGGGATCTCAGTTCGAGACTCTCCTGGGGCAGCACAGCGAGACCTAGTCCCCAAAAAAATAGCTGGGCGTGGTGGCACGCACCTGTAATCCCAGCTACCTGGGAAGGTGAGGCTGGGAATCACTTGAGTCCGTGGTACCCCAGGGCAATGTGAGCCTGAGGTTCCACCGGCAAAAATAGTTAAGACCTAGACTCAAAAAGAAAGAAAAAAAGAAAAGAGAAATGAAAAAAACAGGAAGGGTACTTTTACTTTGTTGCAAATTCCAGGTGTGGACCCAGAAATGAGAATGTATCTCCTAGAGGGTGTGTAAAGGGAAAGTGGACTTTTAGGAGAAAGAAAAAAAAAAGAGAGAGAGGAAAAAGGCAAGGAGCAGAGACTAGGGACACAGACTTTTGGGGAGAGGAGAGAGCGAAGATTGGCAGACGGATAAAGAGCAGCCCGAGTGACCAGGCTGGGCAGAAGGCCCTCTGGAAGAGTGAGTTGGTAGTGGCATGGAGCCAGGGTGACCAGTAGAAGAGTGGCCGGTATGGAGAGTGTGGCACTACAGTAAGACAGCATAGTGAGCTGGTACCTGGAGATGGCCAGGAATTTGGAAAGCTGATGTGTGGGTCAGCAATTTTGGGGAAAGTTTGAAGCACCTTGGAGAATTGAAGCAGTTTGGAACACTGGAGAGAAGAAGCAAAGAGAAGACAAGGGAGAAAGACTGGAATTTGCAGAGTGCCTGCCTCAGGTTTGTAGGGGCAAAGGGCACCATGTGTCTTTGGACCTTTGGGACTGAAAATGGTGCCTGGGGTAAGATACCTGACCACTTGTGGCTTTGAGGACTTTCTGTTTTTCCCTATAGAATTCCCTTGTAAATAAAATCCCTTGTTAAACTGCGTTTGAGTGGCAACTGCTCTGTGGGTGGGGGGTGGGAACCTGGGTGGCAGAAGCCTCATTTTTGAATGTGGCTTGGTGGCTTCTGCCCTCTTGGACCCAATTTCAAAATTACTTTCCTCTCCCTCAAACTCCCCTTCCTTCTTTCAGCTGAGGGATTGAGACTGGTATTTGGTAACATTTCAGTGATAAGAAACTAAAAGTAATTAAACATGTGCTTAGTAATTAATATTATTTTTTATCTTATTTGAAAACTATCTAGGTAATCAATGAATTTCCTAACTTAGATGGTAATTGACAGCAAAAGTTTTAAGGGTATATGTTAACAAAACACATTTGGGAAATTAGTTAAGTAACATATCTTACATATAATTATTGTTGGAAAATTTATCTAAAAACCTTTTACCCCTCTTGTCTATTTAAATTACTTATTTTTAACTTAACAGTTACCTTTATCCATAAACATTAACTTGAGCTTATTGAATACTCACCCGAGGTAGAATAAAACTTTTATTTCTTCATTATTTATGTAATGTTGATAAATCTGAAGGCATGTCTGTTTTGATTTAACCAATAAGTTTAAACTAACTTATTTTCAGAGATTATCTTAGTTCATGTGAACTTGAAAAGCTTTGTTTTAGTTTATTAGTTTTTGAAAGTTTCAGGATATATTGAGTGCTATTATTAATTTTGGTAATCTCAGTTGGAGTTAGAAAATTAACATGTTTATAGCATAACAAGATACAGATAAACATAATATAGATGAAACCTTGTAATTTTTATTTGAACATTGCTTGCCTTGAATCAAGTACCTATTCATATGGCCAGAATTTAATATTTATGAAGTAAACTTTTATGATTTGTATTTGTCCTTAATAAGCAATCTTTATGGAAGCTGAGAATTTGGACAAGGAAGGGAGTGCTGTATAGCCACTGGCAAGTTTAAAGGGACCCCCCTCCCCCACACTTTAGTTTTGGTGAGTACTACATTTCAAAGACAAGGTAAAAATTACAGCTTTAAAAGACAGACAGCCCATGAACATGGGTTTCTAGGTAAGTTACTTCCTGATCTATGAGGGGGTGATTTTACCAGGAGGCTTTCCCCAGAAGGTCTATTAAGTACCATGACTGAGCTTTCTGCAGATATCAATAAAATACCTATCTAGATGAGAGCACTCAAAAAATTATGCTTCAGTTTAAAAGTTTCCCCAAGTCAAACAATGACTCAACATTTTGTTAAAAAGTCATTATTTTGGAGTGGCAGATTTTTGCTCTCCTACGCTGACCTGGTGAAAAAAATCATGTATTAAGGGTCAACCTAGCCAGAGGTCCTTAATTTTACCCTCTGCAGCTGTTCTTGCACAAAACAAGTGACATCCAGCATTTGATTGTCCTTTTGTGGTGACCAGAACTGTTGGGGAAGGAAGCTAATCTTCTTTACCCTTCTAAGTATTGAAACTGGTGCAAAGGAGAGCAACAAATACCAAGGATTATGGTTGAAACCAGGGGCAGTACCTGTGGGTTCTCACTCACATGCACAATTGCAAAGAGACCTCAGGTTCCAAAAACCATGAATTTATTTTACAAGGGAAAACCAAGAGTTTAATGTAGCCACAAGTAGGTAGTGTAGCCACTGTCTCACCTCGTTAGTGTCTACCAGACAAACAAGTGACAATCATCTGTTAAACTAGGAGTGCTGGCCAGCAGTGATGCACAAGTGCATTTTGTGAGTTGTTGGACTATACCACCAACAAACAACTCTTAAGAGACACCAAGCCCAGGCCCTTTGGTACATCTGTCAGGCGATGTCAGGGACAGGACCGGAGGCCCAGTCTCTGCAAAGGTCTTCGGTTTCTCTTCCTCAGTGGTCAGTTACTGGTCTCCCTTTCTTCTTTCGAGGCCAGAAATGGACGCCTTCTCCATCAGGGCTGGAAAAGTTCTTTAGGAGACTGGAGCACACACTCTGACGGCTGGAGCCCATCCTTCCTCAACTCCCTCCAACCGTGATTATATCCACTTTCATGATGCCCCGTCCTAGCTTCTAATTGGATCGTTTTTCACTGCTGTTGCTGATTGAACCATATCAGCACCAATCAGGTTGATGCAACTTTGGATCCAGGGAGTTCATGCACAAGAGCTCTAGCAAGAGCCAGCCTGTGGTGGTACAGTGGTAAGACCACCACAACTGCTGCCAGCTCCTGCGTATTATCAGTATGGATAGAAAATAATTAAATTGACACAGACAAGAGAAAAAGCAAATTTCATTACATGCACATGGAAACCCATAGAGTAAAAAAATGAATGATCAGGGCATTATGGTGAGGTTATATAGTTTTAGAAAAAGGATAAGTCTGAAAGGGAAAGCCAGAAAAAAAAGGACTTTGCAGTTTGAAAAGGAATTTTGCTGGTTACATTTACATACAAAAATAGATTTTCTAAACCCTTGTCTGGGGTGATAAAACTGTCTCTCACTTCCAGTAGCAGAGACTTATTTCCTGCTTTTAAGGGAGATACATAATTGTGTAAAGCATCATTCTCAGAAATGCTATTTTTAATTGCCTCCAAATAAAAATAATCAGTGTCTGACTTTGGCACATCATGCCCATGGTCCCCATAAACACCAGTAACTTTGCAGGTAGAGCCCAGCAATGTGTTCTGAGAATCTGCAACCTTGATTTGAAACAGAAACAACTCCATGACAGGGGCAGGTACCATGTTCCCTGCCCTCACACGTGATCATCTGAGACTAGCTACTGGGAACTAAGGGGTGGAACTGGCCTCGTGAAGCTCTACAACAATGAAGCTATACAACATGTATACTGCATGCTGTACCCATGCAGGAGAGAGCAGCACATGTAATGTTTCTGCTGAAATAGTTAAATCAGCCATGAGAGTGAAAAGTATTTCAATCAGACTCTAGGGTAGACCACCCATAGGGTGGATGTAAACCAGGATTTAAGGGAGCATGGTCTCCAGTCTCCAGAAGGGTGTACTCCGGTCGCCAAAAAGAACTGATTGAGTCTCTGACGGAACTGTTCCAGTTCAAGGAGGAAGAGAAGACCTCCGTTCCTGGCCTCTGAAGAAGGAAGGGGGACCAGTAGCCACATTCAGCAGCTGACCTTTGTAGAGATTGGGCCTCCGGTCCTGTTTCTGACTTTGCCTGACAGAAGGTTCAAAGTCCCTGAGCCTGGTGTCTCCAAGCTGTTTGTTCATGGTGACCACTCCTGAGCATTATACTGTTAAAGACTCCTGGTGACTTGGTGACCAGAGACTGGCACTCTGCTTGTCTGGTAGACACTGAGTGAGGTAACTGGCACCTTGTGGCCACATTAAGCTCTTTGTTTTCCCTTGTAAAATAACCTGAGGTGTCTTGCAATTGTGTGCATGGGCAGAGGAACCCACAGTAGCCTATATCAAGCCCTGTCCTTTGAAACGGTGCAAAACAAATAGGCATAGGAGCTAAAGCTAAGTCCCATGTGCTCACAAGCACTAAAACTAAACAATAACTGCATTTACAGGGCACTCCCAAGCTAAACACAAATACAAGTACAAAAAAGGCTATATTGCCTCATCCAGAGACCGTGCCCACAGTTCTTTCATCTGTGCCCACAGTTGCAAGAGACCTTAGCATTTAACAACTATGAGGTCCACTCCATAAAGAAAACAAAGATTCAATGTAACCACAGGGGTTAGCTATCTCACCCAGTTGGTGTCCACCAGTCAAACGGAGCGCAGATAACAGTCACCAGGAGTGCTGAGGACACAGCGATGCTCAGGAATGGTTCCCATGAGAGCACCACCAACAAACAGCTAGAGACACCAGGCCCAGGGTCTTTGGTGCTCCCCTAGGCAATGTCAGATCCCGGACCAGATACCTAGTCTCTGCAGAGGTCTCAGCTTCTTTTTTTTGGTGGTCAATGGGCTGCTAGATGTGGCTTCTGGTCTCCCTTCTCCAGAGACCAGGAATGGAGTCTTTCTCTTCTCCATCGAGTCTGGAACAGTTTTCACATGCAAACTTTCTGAGGCTCCTTCTCAGGCTTCTGTTTTCTCTGAGGCTCCTTCTTTGGGTTTGCATGTCAATCCTTTTCTTCTGTGTCTTCTTCCCTGTAAATTCATTTCTCTGTTGCATCTCTCTCCTGCAAGTTCCCAGTCCCAAGTTACAAATTACAAAACTCCAGATCCAAGTCCAGTTTCTAAGTTACAAGTTCCTTTCCTGCAAGTAACAAGTTACAAGTCTTGCAAGTTAAAATTCCCAGTCCTAGACCCAGCTACCAGTTAATTGTCTACCAGTTAATAGTCACAAGTTCCAAGTTACATGACTCCAGCTCCAAGTTTCAAGTTCTGTCCCAAGTACAAGTCTCTTCTCATGTGGAGACCCTGGCTTAAATCCACCTATAGAGTCTGAGCTGATTAACAGTTGGGACCATACCCTATAGAGATCTTGATTGGATTTAGATTAAGACCACCACAACCATTGCCCACTCATGCCTGGTAACATCTTGATTCGGCTATAGCAGTTGGTATTTGTATTTGTCACCCTGCTTAGTTTTGGGGCATCTTGTTTGCACCTGGTTTCAGGAATAGTGAGTCATTAAAAATGTAGCAGTAAGTTGACACTGTTTATGGGTAGAAGAATGCAAATGCTACAGTCAAATCATTTCCTGATTTCTAAAGATTATACTGTGCAGATGCAAATGCAAGGTACCTGTCATGATATTGATACTGATAGGGGTGCTGTGATGAAACTGGGGGCCATGGCCACAGCATGGTAATGGTGCATTACAATAGTAGCCATTGTGCCCTGGTGGGCGGAGACTTGGAGAAGGGAAACCAAGCCTTCTCTTGAGAGGAACAGAGAGAAGGGATTTAAGGAGAAAAGGAGGGCAGAGGAGCAGCAAGGAGGCTAGAAGTCTTGGAGCTGCTGCTGCCGTGTGTGGCAGCAGGACAGAGAAGGAAACCACACTGTGGATTTCCATCCCAAGTCTGGGCTGGTGAGGAGCCTGGGGAAGCATTCTGGAGAAACTTGTGACTTGTGTAAGCTGGCTTGGAAACATGGTACTTGAATACTTGCATGGTGCTTAAAAACGTGCTTTAACTATGAAACTGTGAAGCTTGGGAATTGACTGGAGACCTGAAGAGAACTTGGAGCGCTGCTGCTTTTCTTTGTGAGATCTCTGAAGTGGTTGTTGCTGTTGTATTGAGTGAGTCTTGCTGGTTTGGGGCCACTTTAGAGTTGAAACTGAAATAATGTTGGAGCTGTGTCTGTTGGAGGAAGATCAACGATGTCATCTTGGTTTCTTAATTGGATTTGAATCTCCCACTTTTGAAGGAGGATTGATAAACCATCTTGGTTTTTTTGGGCTTGAAGTGAATAGCTGTGCTTTTGGAAGAGGATTGACGGTGCCATCTTGATTTCTTCATTTGCTTTGAAGTGAATAACTGTGTCTTTGAAGAAAGATTGATGGCACCATCTTAGTTTCTTTATTTGGCTTGAAGGTGGGATAGCTGTCATTTTGTGAACACATGTGGCTAAGGACCCATGTGCAGTTTTTTGGACTCGAGACTGAACTTATCGATAAGATAATCAAAGGGGCTCCATTGCTCACTCAGTGACTTTTATTTTGTCTTAGAAGTAAACATCTGTTTTTATCTTTTTTTTTTGCATGGAAACACAGTATTTTATTCATATTTAAATAAGCAAAAGGTGATAGAGGATTCTCCATTAAAATCTTTTTTAAATTTGCATATATATGTGTATTTATATTACATTATTGCATTATTGTGTACCCCGGGGCTTTCCCACTTCACTAACACCTGTTGACCATCCTGATCTTTTGTGCTCTTCACCTCCCCCGCCTTTTTTCCTCTTCCTCCTCTCTCGTTCCATTGTTCAGTCCATTGTTGTTTTTATTTTTTTCTTGTTTGTTTGTTCCCTATGTCCATCATATAAGTGAGACCATCCTGTATTTCTCTTTTTCTTTTTGACTTATTTCTGCTAATATGAGTCTTTCTAGTTCCATCCATGTTGCTGCAAATGACATGTGTTTGCCCTCCTTGATTGATGCGTAGTGTTCCATCGTGTATATGTACCACATTTTTTTAAACCAACCATCTGTTTGGGGGTATTTGGTTTGTTTCCAAATCTTGGCAATTATAAACAGAGCTGTAATGAACATGCGCATACAGGTGTCCTTTTGAATTAGTGTTTTCATGTCCTCTGGGTAGATTCCCAGTACTGGGATTACTGGGTCAAATGGTAAGCCCACTTTCAATTGTTTGAGGGTCCTCCACCCAATCTTCCATAGTGGTTGGACCAGTTTGCACTCCCACCAGCAGTGTAAGAGAGTTCCTTTTTCTCCACATCCATGCTAACATTTGTTGTTGTTGTCCATTTTATTTATATGGGCCATTCTTACTGGTATAAGAATTTTGGTGAAAATTGTGAAACCATTTGTGAAACCATCTGGACCTGGGCTCTTGTTTTTAGGGAGCGTTCTGATGACTGCCTCAATTTCACTGCTTATGATTGACCTGTTTAAGTTTTCTATTTCTTCTTTGTTCAATTTTGGATGACTGTACTGTTCTAGGAATTTGTCCATCTCACCAAGGTTGCTGTATTTGCGTATAGATGTTACAGTAGTCTTTAATTATCTTTTGGCTTTCTGCTGGATCTGTTGTAATATCTCCCTGTTCGTAATCTCTGCTTTTATTTTTGTTATTTCTTGTCTTCTGCTGGGTTTTGGATTTTTTTTGTTGCTCTTTTTCTAAGCCCTCAAGTTGGGAGATTAGAGTATTTCTTTGGGCTGTTTCAATTCTTTTTATTTGGGCCTGTATTGCTATGAACTTTCCTCTTACTATTGCTTTTGCTGTGTCCCACACATTTTGGAACGTTGTGTTGTCATTGTCATTTGCCTCCATGTAGGTTTTAATTTCTTCTTTGATTTCCTCTTTTACCCAGTAATCTTCCAGAAGCCTGTTGTTCAGTCTTACTCTCCTTATTTTCTTTACATTGTTGATTTCTAATTTGATGCCTTTATGATGGGAGAAAAAGGTTGGCATTATTTTAATCTTTGTGTATTTGTTCAGGTTTGTCTTGTGGCCTAATTTACAAGCAGTTTTAGAGAATGAACCACGTGCATTTGAAAAGAAAGTGTATTCTTTTCCTTGGGGGTGTAGTGTCTTGTATATATCTATTAGGTACATTTGGTCTAGCTCTTCCTTTAAAACTTGTTTTTTTGTGTAGTTGCTGTTTTGTTGATCTGTCTTTTGTTGAGAGTGGTGTGTTAAAATCTCCTACCACATATGTATTCTCACCAATATTTGATTTCAATTCTACTAGTAGTTGTTTTATGAATTTTGGTGCTCCCTCATTAGGTGTGTATATGTTGATAATTGTTATGTCCCTTTGGTGGATTGACCCTTTAACCATTAGGTAGTGGCCGTCTTTATCTTTTGTCACTTTTGTTAATTTGAAGTCTGCTCTGTCTGATATAAGAATGGCAACCACTGCTTTCTTGTGGAGGCCGTTTGCTTGTAGTGTAGTTTTCCAACCCTGCACCTTCAGTCTATGAGATCAGATGTGTTTCTTGAAGGCAACAGCATGTTGGGTTCTGTTTTCTGATCCAGTCTGCAACTCTTTGTCTTTTGACAAGATCAGGCATGTTCAGGGTGGTATGGCCGTAGACAACTCTTTGTCTTTTTATTGCTGAGTTTAGACCATTGACATTTAGGGTGATTATTGATGTTTGTGATTCTAATGGTTTCCTGGTGGTCATTTTGGGTTTTTGGTTTTTTTTTTAATTTTTTTGTTTTTTTTTTCTTCTTATGGTTTTGATCTTGAGGCCTCCTGCAAAATTTCTTGGAGTGGGGGTTTAGTGGTAGCAAATTTCTGGAGACTTTGCTTGTTGGAGAATGTTCTGTTTTTTCCTTCATAGAGGAAGGATAGCTTTGCAGGGTTGAGTATTCTTGGCTGGCACTTTTTTTTTCTTGGAGTTTTTGGTAGATGTGACTCCGTTCTCTCCTTGCCTGGAGTGTCTCTTCAGAAAAATCTGAGGTCAGTCTAATGGGTCTTCCTTTGTAGGTTATCTGTTTCTTTTCTTTAGCCATTCTCATTATTTTTTCCTTATCTTGGGTTCTTGAAAGTTTTATGATGATGTGTCTTGCTGTGGCTTTTCTTTCATTAAAGTAGTTTGGTGTCCTTTTGGCTTCCTGTAAGTCTATTTTCGTTTCTTTCTTCAGATTTGGGAAATTCTCCTCTGTTATTATATTGAAAGCCTTTCAGTTCCCATGACTCCTCTCCTTCTGGGATTCCTATTACTCTTATGTTTCTTTTCTTTAAGGAATCTGACATATCTCTGAGCTTTTCTTCAGTCCTCTTACTTTGTTTTTCTCTCTTTTTCTTTCTTTGTCCTTTCTATTTCTGTATCCTCAAGTTTGCTGATTCGTTCTTCTATTTCATCTAATCTGCTTCCATGGCTTTTCTGTGCATTTTTAGCTCATCTCTTGCAACCCTTAAATCTTGAGTCTCTTTCAATTTCAATTTTAGGGATTCATTTTCATTTCAGTTCGTTGATTAGGTTTTACATATTGATGCTTTCTTTTTTATGTTTCTACTTCTTCCCTTAGTGCATTAAATGCGCTTATCATTCTGCTGTCCTTTTTTTCTGATTCTTCTCTTATTTGTTGGAGTGCATTTAGCATGTTGATGTTGCATACTTTGTCTGAGATACACATCATTTCTTCAATGTTTTCCTTGGTGTTTTCTGGAGATTGCCTTTTCTTTGGTGGTGATGGATTATTTCCTGTAGGACTTGCTTGCATATCTACAGTTTTTCTCCTTACTGTATTTTGCTTTCTAACTTGTTCTACATATTGAGAAACCATGAATCTGGTGTTGGTCGGAATGTTGGTAGCAATGTTTTCTAGGTTGAAAGTTTATCTGTAGTTCCCAGAGGCCTGGTGCCGGTGCCAGTGACTTCTGGCGTCTCACCTGAGTGGAGGAAGGGTTGGGCAGGTTCCCTTAGGAACCTGGCTGAAGGGAGTGGCTCCCCTGGACTGAAGGTGGCGCAGGGATGGATCCCTCCCAGAGACCTGGTGCTGGTGCCAGTGACTTCTGGCATCTCACCTGGGTGGTGCCTTTTTTTTTTTTTTTTATGATAGAGTGATTGCACAGGCCAGGATGAACCTAATGAGTGGCTGGATTTAAAGGGCCAGCTGCTCCCATTTGTAAATTTAGTTAAGTTCTCTGCTTTACTCTGTTTTGTTACCTAATTTCAATAGCGGGTTATATTAGGCTTAAAGCTTTGACCATACAGCAGCCTATTAACCAGCCATTATCTGGGTTCTTCCACCTGTGTGTACAACTGCAAGACAGCTTATTATTTAATAATATGAGATCTATTTAACAAAGAAAAACAGAGAATCACTGAGGTCACAAGTTGTCTTACCCCAGTTATCGTCCAGTATTTTAAACTTCTAAACAAAAGGCCATGTTTACAAGATGGTGTCTTTTCATATTCTGAACAAAAGGTCAAGATGTTATCTCAACAACTCTTACCTCTCACTCTCTGAGAAGTCTAGATTTCAGTGGATTCACCTGCCCTGTCTCTGAGAGATCCACAAATTTCATTTCCAGCATGTTCAAGTCTCCCATCTCTGGAGGGCTCATAGTTCAATTTCTAGCCACAGTCTCCTTTCCCAGAGGATGGCCAAATCTCAGGGTGGATGACCTCCAAAATGGCTGCCCTTCAGGGCCAGTTCCTGAAATGACTGTCACCTTAGCTCCTGCTTCTCAAGTTTCTTATGCCCTTATCAGAATCTGCACCCACACTGATTCTTCTGTGCCCTCAAGGAATGTCTCATTTAGTCCTCACTTTTGCCCTTCTAAAGGGTGCACCACTTGCAACAGCCTTTGGCTTCAGTCCCACCTTTTAGCCCCTCACCTCCAGCCCCCACCCCATTGCTGTATCATTACTAAATTTTAAAACTACACCCCCATTCCTTGCCCAGCAAGCAAGTTTGGGAAGCTTGCATGGGTAAAGGGAGTGGATGGACCTACCATGGAACCTGGACATTAAGCTGATGAACCAAAGAGTTGATGATCCCTTATTCAGATCATCAGTCAGCACCCACCCAAGACAAGTCACTCTAACCAACCCTTGATGCATGTATTTTAAGTAGTACCTCGGGCCCTCTGCACAACAGACCTCCCCCTTCTTGCCTGCTGCTTTCCTTGCAGTATATTTCAATAAATGCACCTTCCACCATGTGTCTGATGAATTCTTTCACCCCTGCACCTCCTGATTATACTGATTATTCATCATGGCAGTACCCATCATTAAAAATCTTTATCTGGCTCCTTGGTCCTTACTTAGTGTGGACTACAGACAGCCATCACTGCATGGCTACAGTCTATGCAGATGACTTTGCTCTCTTACCTGCCAGATGGGGATGGGAAGAGGGGAGAAGAGATATCTCAAGATTTTTAGAGTATGTTCACAGCATTTGCAAAGGCTTATTTTCCTGTAAACTGCAGTGGGATACCTGAGCACTAACTCAAATCCATCACCATTTTTACGGTAGCCTGTTTTTTCCTTCTGTGCCTGTGGTTCATGCCAGAAGCCCTGAGGGACCTATTGAAAGCAGCAAAAGAGGGCCCAGTCAATACAGATGACAGTCCCCGGTTATGAAGACTTGGAGGAAGACTACTTTGACTGTGATGTTAGACATAATTTTCTAATGATCTTATAGGTCATCTAGCTGAAAGACCTTTTTCATTTTTTAAGCAAGTACTAACTGGAAACCATGGAAATCAGTTTAGCCAGGATCTGAGTGAAGGTATGTTAGAGATTAACTGGAGTGACCTGGAACACTGGTTGGAGTCTCTTATCCTCTCTCTAATTTAGATTTCCTGTTTGTCTCAAGAATTCGTCATTGGGGGAGGGATCATTTGGCAGACAGATGCTCTGCCTTTGACCCATTGCTTCACATCCCAAATCCCCTAATTATCCCTGTGCCCAGAAACTGGGTTTTTATATGATACTTGACTCAACAGGTCCATGGTCTCTGCTGTAGTAAGTAGTTCCAGACTTTGACCCAGGAGAGAGGACTCCCCTGGGATCATTGTGGGGATGGAGCAGTGCTGGTAGGTTCCATAGTCTGCTCTGTGGGGAAGGAGGGCGAAACCTCAAAATGATGGTCTATCTGAATCTGTTTTAGACCTGTGGGTATTTTTCAGAAGTTCTGACTCCTTGTGAAAGAATTTATCAAATCCAGACAGAGAGCTTCCAGATCATGTTTCATTAAGCCTGTGTACAAAGAGTTAGCATTTGGAAGGGGACACTTCTAGCCTGAGCAGAGCTGGGAAAGGCTTCATTTGATTAGTCTATCAGGATCCAGTAGAGGGCGGGACATTGCAGGATCTTTTACGTGGAGCTATTTTGGGGTATGAGCAGAAGAGCTATCTGCCTCTTCATCCATCACATCTCATTAGCATCTTCAGTCTCCACCCAGAGCTATGCATTATAGGATGCCATGGTTGCTCTCTGAGAGTATTTTTACTAACTGTGCATATTGGACCTTCAGCCATCCCACCTCCAGGAAATTGTGAAACCATCGTTAGCCAGAGCAGGGTGCCCTTTGTCTAGGTCCCATGACTTTGGGCAGCCTGGTGGGCCGAGTGAATGAAATAAGATGTTTGGTAGTGACCCACCAGTCTGTAAAAGTATGCCTGTTCCAGCAGGATGTCAGGCAACTCTCATCCTACCAGCTCCAATTCTACTAACATGGACAATTCCACTAACATGTCTCAGGGCCTGGTGGGGGGCGGGGGACAATTACTTGGTAACAAGGAGAATGAATACTCTCCCATCCTTTACTGTTAGACTGAAGAATGCCAATACAATCCAGCCTTTAGGAGCAGGTATCTCAAAGCATTGAGGGGATTTGCGTGTGGTTAGAACCATACTGTGGGGAAGTTTGTGTGACTCAGCAATGGCCCCTTTACTCGACTGAACACTCAGAGGACCCATTAAAAGCAGCAATGAGGAAAGAAGCAGAAACACACAGTAGGACCAAGCATCAGTTCATTTACTGGAGAAAGTGGCACATTGCCAGTCAGCCAGTTTGGATGCAGGAAAATTGCTATGCTGACTTCCAAGAATGTAGAGACGCTCAGCAGCGATGTTCTCATATTCTTCTCAGGAGGAAAGAATATTCACCTGTGCTTGTGTCTGTGCATGTGTGTCTTAGGTGTTTCATCGGTTAATGTAGTTCAGTGTGGTTGTACCAACACAGTGAGGTTTCCAGAGGAAAGGGAACCTAGGAGCCAGAACTGGACTTGAAGACCCTTGGACCCCAAAATCCTGAGACCCCAAGATTCAGTGACACAGACTCACCCTACCCCCACCCACACCATCAGTCTAGGCTGAGGTGAGGTGTGTTGGGGGCCCTTCCTGGGTCCAAGGGTCTTGACCTGGGGAACCCAGACTCCTCCCCTATGTGGGAGGTGGTAGGGGCTGGGCAACCTCTGCCAGGGGTCCTGAGCTGGGAGAGGAGATTAGTAGGCCCCACCTTTCCAGGCCAGCCCTGAGCATAGTTGGCCTGGAGGTGGGAGATGAGGTCCTTTCAGGTGGCTCGGGTCCTTGGAGAGGACCTCCAGCACACCCCAGCCACTGGCAGGGTTAAGAGGGTTTGGTGAGTCTTATGCCTCTGGGGCCTCAGGGTCTCAGGGACTCCAGGTCCAGGGATCTCAGGCTGGGGAACTGGCCTCTGCCTCCACGTGGGGTGGGGGTGGGGGCTGGGCTCCTTTGTGGGCCACAGGTAAGGTAGGGTCCCCCCTCTGATTTACTCCAACCTCAATCAGACCTGCACTAGGAACGGATAAAAACAGTTTCTCCAGCTACAGATATAATGGAGAGGAAAAGAAGTGATAATGGCCCTGGATACATTCACCACCTGAGCAGGACAAGCAGCGTGTTCAAAACCACTCATAAGAACATAAGATCAGTGATTGAGGTGACCTGTCACAGATTTCTACCTGCATCGTCACCAGGGCTGAGGAACCAAACCCCTGGCCCGCAGTTTTGTGCAATGTGAGGCTCCCTCCTTTACCAATCAAGGGGGAGGAAAGGCACAGAGATATACCTGTGGCCCCCTGGTAGAACTGCTAACACAACAGAGGCAAGGAGCTGGACCAACCACCCGGGGAAGTCTGTCCCCAACAGGGAATGTCTCCACTGCCAGTGGCTGGGAGTTGGCTCCCAAACCAAGGTATGAGAACTATATGGTACAGAAGCACCAAGCTACAGACACCAGAAAGGATCCTAGATAACTGGACCATGCATTTGCCCTACAGGAGGTTCCTGATGTTCTTGACCTGACTATCTGCCTCAGTTACTCCTGGAGATCCAAGCAGCCTGGTTTGTTGCTGTCCAGGAGTGCAGATCCTCATCCAGGAAATAAGGACATTGTTCCAGAGAAAGAAAAGACCAGTGAACCAAACATGAATCAATGCCTTGTGAGGAGTTGGACTGAGCAGAGGTGCAGAGGGGGAAAAGGGATGTAGGGTGGGGAGATAAGGGGTATATTATGGAAGGGGGGGCCATACCTAAGGGGAACAACAACCCTGCAAGTATGATCAGTACTGTATGAAAATTACAAAATTAAAATTAAAAAGAGAGAGAGAAAAGAAAGAGATACTAAAAGGTATCTAAAAGGAAAAGAGAGATACTAAAAGGTAATCACTTGCTCCAGACCACACAGCTGGTAGTGCAGTCTTCATTCAGGCAGCTGTGCATGCCCAGCTAAAACATAGGGTGCTTAGCTTACAAAACCAAGGGGGAAAGAAATCTCAGAGGTCCAGGTACTTGGGCAAAGAGAGAGTGAACATCAGGTGGGTTTCATCCACCACACTCGCACTTTTTGACTGTGATCTGACCTATGTACCGGCATCCCCCTAATCTTGGTTGATGAAGATAGTGGGATCTTGCTGTGAAGACCAAGTATATGCAGCATGTGCTCTGTTTACACTGGGGAAAGCCCAAGGCCTGGGGAATTCACTCTCATTTCCCAGCACACCAAGCCTGTTTCCTGGAAGTGGAGTTACCCATCAACTGGCTCTTCTTTCTCTCCAGCTCAGGGGACAGTATCAATGCATCAGATCCTCAGTGTTCACAACGTGTGGGAGCCCTGTGATTCTAAGCTCCAGTGTGTATGCAGGTTTCCAACTCTCACCCCACTCCCACCTTTAAGTTAAAAAATGGTTGGAGTTTATAAGGTTAAAATCTCAGCCTCTTCCTGACTTTGGAGATGGGAATGGGAAGATCCTTTTGAAAAAGGAACTAAAGAGTAATAGGGCAATCAGATGCTTGTTATGAAACAGAGCCCTAAACCCCACCCCTACCCCACCCTCTGCACCCCTCCCACTAACAGCTGATTTAAGTTCTAAGAAATGTAGGACTAATCAAGGCCTGAGCCACCAGCAGACAGCACAGACCTCTGTCCTAAAATTTAAAAAGCCCACAAGTTCAGAGCATAAAAAGTGCTTTAAACTTCCCTCACTGCATAGACACTCTCATCTCATCCTGTTTCTCTAATAGGGAAATCAATAGGGAAATCTGCCTTTTCTATGTTCCATACTGTCACCCCACCCGTTTTTTTTTCCCATTTTGTTCTTTTAATTTTTTTCTTTTTTTAGATATATATAGATTTCTCATTTTTGTATTCCCCTGGGCTCACCCACCACCTCCCCTCCCGACCGCTTCCATTCATCCCCATCCCTCCCCCTGAGTTGTGTACTTTAGTTTGGTTATTAGCTTGTTTTGACTTTTCCTCCAGGTCTTTTGTTTGTTCTTCCTATGTCCCATATGTTAGTGAAACCATTTGGATTTTTTTCTTTCTGACTTGTTTCTTCTAGGTACATCCATGTTACCATAAATTCATCAAATTTGTCATTTTAAATTGATGAGTAATATTCCACTGTGTATATATACCACATCTTTTTCATCCATTCATGTGTTTTGGGACATTTGGGTTGTTTCCATATCCTTGCAATTATAAATGGTGCTGCAATAAACATCCAAGTACAGGTGTCCCTTTGTATAAGTATTGAGGTCTCCTTTGCGTAGCTTCCCAGAAGAGCGATTGCTGGGTTGAATAGTAGTTTCATTTTCATTAGTTTGAGGGTCTTCCACACAGCTTTCCACAGTTGCTGGACCAATTTACATTCCCACCAGCAGTGTAAGAGTATTCCTTTATATACCCGCTCCCCATGATCTCGGTGTTCTCCCATGGCATTGATCTCCTTCTCATGGTAAAAATAAGCAAGTTTCTAAGCTGAGTGGCCTTGGAGAGGTAGACATATGTAAGCTGAATGCCATCACCATCACCAAACAGGATCTGAGTGTTTACTAACTTTTTCCCTCTGATCACATGGCTGGGCCATCACTCCTTGGGAAAAGAGGTGGTCGGGAGGAGGTGCAGGGACCTGGATTGGGAAATTGACCCAGATCTTCCTTTGCTAAGTGCGTTAAACAAGCCTTCCACAGCAGTATGGAAGGAAATAAGGACTGAGTGGTCCAGAAATAGAAATCTTGGGGAAGTAGCCCAAGATTTATATTTCTGGGTCACTACCATTACAGTCTGTAGCTGGGTCCATTGTGATAGCTGCTGAGAGGGTCTGAGGGTCATCCACTCTATATAGAAAGAACCAACATCAATAAAATAATCTTAGGTTACATTACTAGAGGTAGAGTATCTAGAATAAGGAAGGTGAAAATTAAGCCTTGATGAACTGGTCAGATTTCTTGGGTATAGGATCTAGTTCTGGAGCCTAGAGAGGCCAGAACAAAGTGAGAGAATACAATTGAGTGCCCACTACCATAGCAGGGTACGCAAGGTGCTTTACCTGTGTTCTCTCTCATTTTATGTCAGGCAAATACATGAGACAAGTAGTGGGCCTCTTTACACAAGAAAAATCTGAGACTCATTGAGATGGAGTAACCTACTCAGGGTCACTAAACCAGCAAGTGAAGGCGCTTGGGTTTGAAACCAAATCCGGCTGATCCCCGATGTGTGTGGTCGGGCTTTGACTCCTGGGCTTCTCTGGAAGCTGATGTTCTACTTCATGAAAAAATCACTGCATTTCTTGTTTCATACTTTTAGGAGGTTGAAAGAGAATGGATTCACTGCTCCTCTCTGTCCAGCAGAGCAGTGTCCACTCCCATTGCTTGCCTCCTACCTGCAATTGGCCCTGGATCCAAAGCTGAAAAGACCACTCAGGGTTTCCCACACTCCAGGTACAGTGAATTGATTACAAAATGAAACCAAGAGACTGCTTCTAGGCTGGTTCCTGCCCTCCTCACTCTGGAGGAACAGAGCCACCAAAGTCACGTTACCTGCAAGAGAAGTCAGGCTGGGTGGAGCTGTAGTTAGCAGCACAGACTCTATTGCCACACTGCAGGGACTGAGGCTCAGCTCTGAGGCTCTCTGGTTGTCTTACTTTAGGCAAGCCACTTCACCTCTCTGTGGCCTCGTGTCTTCCCGGGTAGTATGGGCATAACTAATTGGACCTACTTCATAAAACAGAAGTTTAAGTTTAAGACACCCAGAATAGTGCTAGCATACAGCCAACACTACATGAGTAGGGAATTAAAAAAAAAAAATCTCTGCACACCCCCTCCTTTCTGTCCTTTTGAACTGTTTCCAAAGGCTTCTCTATTCCAGGGTCCCTGGGGTCCCAGCAATTGCTTATTTACTGGCAGTCACCAAAATTTTCAAATATGTTCTGGTCCTGCATGCTCTTCCGGAAACTTACTGCTCCCCATCAAGAGGTGAGGCTTCCTCCCACCCTTGAACTTGGTTGGGACTGTGGTAGTTGCCTCATTAGAGTGTGGTGGCAGTGGTACTGCCTGGCTCTGAGGCTAGGTTATCACAAAGGCAAGACTCCCAGTGAGCCCTGCTCACTCATGGAAGCTGCCACCATAATGCGAGGAAGGCCAGGGCTGCTGCAAAGCCTGCTTGCAGATGTTCAGGTCAACTTGCATCTAAGCCAACAACAGCCAGGCTGTCCAGCAGATGTGTGAAAAAGGAGTCCTGGGGAGATTTCACGCTCTGCCTTGGAGCCAGCCCCCCCCCCCGCCACCCCCCTCCCATATTCAGTGCCGCAGAGGGGAGCTCTCCTCACCTGGCCCTGCCCAAGTTCAGATTTGTGAACCAAATACATGTCATTGTTTTAAACCAGTAAGTTCTAGAATAACTTTAAGCAGCAATAGAGCACCAGCCCATGGCCTAGGTGAGTCAGTCCTGGTGGAATGAGCTTAGCAAATAGCACCTGGTTGGGGCTCGTTCAGGTCACCTTCTCAACTTCCACCAGAGAACTCCCAGGCATGGGAAAGCACACAGACTGAGGAGCCAGATGGTCTGGCTTACCTTGGTTCCAGATGGCCCTGGGTACATCTCCAACTCTTAGTTTCATCAGTCAAACTCTGGTATCAGGAAATCCTGGCTCCTTTCCTGGAGATGTCTGCAATGAATAGAAAGGGACCTTGCTCCCTGAAAGCAGAGTAGGGAAGGAAGGAGGGGGCACCATTCTGAGGGTCAACTGACAGGAAGGGTGTGGACTGGAAGCTCCAACTCTGCTAGCTGGTCATCCAGGAACACAGTGGGGAAGATGCATGGACAGAGGGGACATGGCTGCAGATTGTGGGCAGAGGTCAGAGAAGTTAGTCTGTATATTCTGTGGCCTCGAGGCAAAGTGTGAGAAGGGAGAGGGGGAAGAGATACATAGCCGAGGGGCAACTCTACCCATTCATCTTCACTGGTCTTCACAAGCCTGACCTCCGTGCCTTCTCACTGCAGGGAACTAGTTGGCTTCAGGTAAGTTTATTGTCACTGCTCCCCTCCTTCCTTCCCATACCCCCTACCCGGCACATCCTGCTGGTCCTTGTGCATCAAGCATTTCCTTTAACTCGAGGCTGAAGCCAATTAAAGGTAGTGGAGCTCATGTTTCCCTGACTGCATGTCACCTGGAATATTCTGTTATTATGTCCACTCTACAGCCCAAGAAAAAAGGGAGAGAGCAAAGAAAGACAAAATCATGGAGAAGAGACTGAGAAGTTCCCAGGGTACCACTGCATTCTTGGAACACAGCCTCCATTAGGACCCTTTCTGTTTGCAAAATATTTCTAAGTGGTTATGTTTTTCCTATAAGGAATAGAAATTTTAAAAGGAGAAATACTGTTGTGCAAACCTAAGCATCCTCAGATAACTCAGGCTAGTACTTGTTAGCTGCGTGGCCTTGGCTGTATCCCACAGGCAATCTGAGCCTCAGTTTCTCCATATATAAATATGGGTATAAGGCCAGGCACAGTAGCACGTGCCTTTAATAGGAGCGAGGCCAGGACTAGGAATTGCTTGAGTCCATGGGTTCGAGACCCACCTGGAGCAACATAGCGAGACCTAGTGCCCAAAAATAGCTGGGTGTGGTGGTATATCCTGTAATCCCAGCTACCTGGGAAGCTGAGACTGGGGATCGCTTGAGTCCATGGTACCACAGGCAATGTGAGCCTGCAGTTCCCTGGGCAAAATAGTGAGACCTAGTCTCAAAAAAACAAAACTAAAAGCAAAAGAACATGGGTATAGCCAGGCCTTCCCACCACCACTACCCCATGTACAGGTGATGCCCCATAACAAGGACCCTGTCAGGCAGTCCCACCATTTTCTGGACACATTGTCACACAGTTGTGGATGGTGACATCTAGGAACTTGTCAGGACAGTCAGGCTCTCTGAACCTGTAAGAATTAAATGTTAGGTCTTGGGGTAGAGCACAAGAGGAGACAGACCATAGGTGGGATGGGAGGTGGATAGCTGATTATTTGCTTGCCTGCCCAGCTCTATCTAAACTCACCTCTTCCTGCTTCTGACTCCTCCCCATTGAACAGCTGCCAAATCCTTTTAGTTTCCATTTCTCAGTCAGAGACCTTCTGGTGTGGAAGCAGCACTGTGTAAAGACGTGGGGAGAGATGGCTTTCAATGTCGTCCAATCGCCTTATGTGAACCCAGTGAGTTGCAGTGCTGCTGGGGGTGCTGGCTGAGCCAAGGGGCTGCTGGGCTGTGGGGAGCAGCTCTGGCTGACAGAGGAAATGGCTTATGGGGGGCATCAAGTGTGTTGGGGGGCAGGCGATATCCCAAAGACAGCCTAGAAAAGTCAAGCTTGGCACAATTGTGTCCCCTATGGGCTCAGTCAGGCCTTTCTGGGCAGATGGGGATGGTCAGATGGAGATGGGTATTTATCACATGTACATGTGATAAATGAGCTCCTCCGAAGGCCTGTCCTATATTGGGTGCTCTGGGGAACACAGGAGCCGGGAATAATCAGAAGAATGGTGGTTTTTCAGGATGAGGGAGGTAATGGGATATGGGGAGGGGAAATTCCAACCTGCTAGTTAAGGGTATTCATCTGGAGGTGGCTTCCCTGGGTCAACAATCCACCAACTGGATGATCTTGGGCAAGTGATTGTTGCCTCTCTGGACCTCAGTTTCCATATCTGCAAAATGGGCATGATCCTGGAAACCTGGGTTGAGGTCAGGACTAAGTGTCTTAAGCCTATCTAGATTGTGGAGTATTGCCTGCTCTGGGGGTTTTGGGACTGTTTACTATTATAAGGACTCTGGAGGTAGCAGCACAGGCCATCTGGGAGGTGTCTGCTCCCTGTGGCATGAGTTAGTGAGGCAAGGGCAGTCAAAGTGTTTGCAGAAGTGTGGAGAGGATTGTGTGAGAGACAAGGGTGGGATGAAAAGGGTCACTTTTGGTGCTTTTTTTGCCACCTGTGTAGGCCCCGTCTGCAGGTGATCTTGTCCAAACCCAGGGGGTGCTGTTGTCCCCACCTATCCCTGGAAAAGCTGAGATCAGAGAGGTTGAAGTCAAATGTCCCTAGATGGTAAATGGCAGAGAAAGAAGGTGCGTGATGGATGCCCTTGGGGAAGGCATAATAGAGCAAGTCAGGCAAGTGGCAGCCCAGGTCCAAGAGGCATCTGTGCTCACTGTCCTGACCCAGCCCTGTAGCAGGAAGTTGGTTGACAAAGAGCTTTCCAAGGGGCAGGGGCAGGAGTAGGTGAGCTTCCAGAGCTTCCTGGGTGCTCGCTGAGTAGAGGAAGCAGCTAAGGCTGTGCACTGGAGCCCCCTCAGCAGGGCCTGTGCCTTCTCTGCTAGCCTGGTGCCCTTTGACAAGCTTTGTGGATCTGAAGGAAGCTGGGCGGGAATGACTAATGCCTTGGCAGACACTGTCTCGGAGCCATTTTATAACCTGCTCCCCCCCCCCCCCCAGGATCCCAGAGCTCTTTCCGCACGCTACAATTTCTTTCTTTTGGTAGCTGGTTCTCTTTCCAATCCTTGTACTAAGAAGCCCAGATTGTCAAATCAGAAGAGAAATCTTCCTGTGGGCAGAAGAAAATTAAAACAGAGCCTTGGAATCAGATAAGAAAAAGAATGGGAGCAGTTGCCACAGGCACTAGAACATTCCATCCCACACGGTGTCCTCTTCCACGGACACACTGACCCCAAAGACTCAAAACCTCCCTCTAAAGTATGGTGAGAAGGTCTGGCTGTTTTCTGAGGAGCTGAACACACCACTAGGGTCTGGCTTGGGAGCCTCACCCCATTGTTAGCCCAGGTTGGTGGGGCAGCTGAACCCACAAATAGGACTCATTGTGCGGCCAGGGGAAGCACTTGGGGAACCAGGAACAAGGGTGTTCTGTGCTTATAGGAGAAGCAGCATGCTGTCTCTCTGTGTCTCTCTGTCTCAGTCTCTCTCTCTCTCTCTCTGTCTCACACACACACACACACACACACACACACACACACACACAGGTCCAAATTCCACAGCAGCCATGGCCAGTTAGACTTAAAGCTACTTAGAGTCATACTCTTACAGTCTTAGAGGTGAGAACGAAAGTGTGTCAGGAAGACTGCTTCCTTCTGGTGGGGACAATTTGTTTCCTTTCTTTTTCCAGCTTCTAGAGGTTGCCAGCTTCCCTTGGCTCAAGGCCCCTTCCTCCAACTCTGTTGCTACAGCCCCTTGTATTGTCTCTACTCTCTTGCCTCCCCTGTCTGAGGCATGTAAAGCTACATTGGACCCACCCTGGTAAATTGGGCAATCGCTCCATGTCAAGACTCCTCACTGCATCCCAGCTGCAGGAGAGATTTGCCGTATGTGGTAACACATTCACAGTTACCAGGGATTGTGGAAGTGGATGTTTTAAATAGGGATGGAGGTAGTAATTATTTACCCTACAATATCCACCTTGAAGTCAACCAATGTTACCAGTTTCCTTGAATCCTTCCAATGGTATTTTATCCCTGAATAAGTAGAGGTATGTAAAATAACCTTCCCATTTTATACAGATAGCCTCATCCCACAACAGTGTTCTTTCTCTGTTTTTCTTAATAAGGCTACAATACAATATATTTTATGAATATTTCACCATCATTTCTGCCATAATTAATTTTACTATTTGCCAATTATGGGCTTTTAAGCTCCTTTCCATCCCTTTTCTGCAGTGAATAATGTGTGTAGATTTATACTCAGTTAAATATAATCTGGCTTTTCAGAATTTAGGACACTGTTTAAGATATATGGAAATCTCACAAAAGTTTCAGGGGGACAATTATTGCTTAAGATTAAGCTGACCCATGCCACCCCATGGTCTGCAGGCTCCTTTTCCCTCTCCATCCTTACCTCTGTCTGTGTCTGATAACCCCCTACCCACCCTCACCGTCACTCTGCTTTCAGTTCTGACCATGTCTAAATGGAGGCCACAGCTTGCCGGGGTATCTTTAATATAAGCATCATTTCTTGTGACAGTGTGAAAGGCTCTTAGGAGAATTTCAGACTTCTGCGAATGAGGGAAACCCTCTCAAGGGAGTATGCCATGCAGGTCATAACTGTATTGGACTGACTCAATTCTCCAAAACCACTAACATGGAAGAAATAACCACTAGAACAGAGATGCAGAGGATTGTGAATTGCTCAGGGTCACTAGTATGCTCAGACCTGACCTGAGGAACAACAAGATTCCATATGTCCAGGGGTTGGGCCATCTGTGTGTTAAGGAAAAGCTGGGGTGGGTTTCCCTGGGTCCTGAGAGGACATGCAATTCAAGATCACAGGCAATGACCACTGGACTAAACCTGATCGGTGGGTATTCTTTTTCTAAATACACTGCTCATTTTAACTATTCCTATAGAAAATGCAGAGAGAAGTAATATAAACAGCACATAGCCATAATCTGATTGCCGCGGTTATCAGCTCATGACCTGACTTGCTTCCTCTATACTCAAACTTGCTACCTTTTCTATCCTTGAGTTATTTAGAGACAAATCCAGAAACAACTTTCCACTGCAAATATTTCATCAATTCTCTCTGATTTCTTCCACATCCTTTTAAAAGGAATTTTCCCTAGAAATTGGAAAGTTTTTCAGAAAAAATTTCAGATTTCTGTCTTTTCCTAATAATTTGGGAACTATAACAGTGCTGAGCCTGTTTGGTAATTGTTGATCAGAGCTGCGTGGGTCTTGCTATTCCACAAGAAGGATATTAGGTCTATTTTGTCATATAGTCTCTCACATATACTATCTTCCTGGTTGCTACAGGCATTTACTTTTTATGAGGAATTGACCCAAAGGAGAAGTTAGATAAGACATGAACAATTTTGAAAGATGTGAGGTAGATATCTGGGAGATAGAATTATATTCATTACAGACTGTAGAAGAACTACAGTAGATAAAAGTCATTCTAGGATTTGAATGTTGGGAGGTAAGCAATTTGGGAACTATGCTCAGACTGTAATCGGATGACTGGAGTTTGGGCCAACTGTCACCTGTGAAGGCGAATAAGGCAGAGACAGGTGAATCTCTAAGTTGCATTTTAATCAGATAGCTGGCAACCAGGAAGAGGGGGAGCTTAACACCCTAAAGAAACCTTAACATTTCATTTTCAACTATCTTTTAATTTTTTTATTTTATCTTATTATTTTTTTTTTTGAGACTGGGTCTCACTATTTTTGCCCTTGGAACCGCAGGCTCATGTTGCCCAGGGTACCACAGATTCAAGCAATCCCCAGCCTCAGCTTCCCAGGTAGCTGGGATTACAGGCGCGCACCACCACGCCCAGCTATTTTTTTGGAACTAGGTCTCTCTACGGGCCCCAGGTGGGACTCGAACCGCAATCCCTAGCCCCGGCCGCTTCATAGGCTGAAGCTTACAGGCATGAGCCACTGTGCCGAGCCTTCCAACTGTCTTTTTATAGTGAGTTAAACAAAGACAGTTCAGCAGCATGCAGGCCTTCACTGATCTGATGTCAGCAGCCTGTGATGTTCAGTCCCCAGAAGTGCCTGTCTTCACATTCCCAGGGTGTTGAATCATAGACCTTGTCTAACCACCTTCTCCCAAGCCCCTCTCAAGACCATGGTGGAAAGGGGTGGTGGTAGTAGATAATAGCTTCTGCCAACCTATTCTTCATAGTCTTACTAGTTCACCAAGCAATCTTACCCAGAAGGTAAACTTTATCCTTATGTTACAGACAAAGAAACTGAGGCAAACAGAGGCTAATAAATTTCTCAAGGTCACTCAGGTAATGAGCTGCAGAATTAGGATTCACACTTGGAGTGTGCCTGCTTCTAGAGTGATGTGTGTCCACTGTCCCATCGCTCCTTTAAAACATTTTTTTTAAATTTCATACAATATTGGGCATTTTGTATGGTTGTTGATCCCCTTGGGAAGCCCCCCCATTCCCTTGAACCCCGCCGTTCCATCTCTCCTTCAGAAAGGTCTGGTAGAGAGAACTTGACAAAGGGCTTGCTGATGGGACCTCAAAGCAGTGAAGACAGGAGGCTGCCAAGGGCCTGGAAGAAGGAGCAGGAGTAGAGGAGGGGACAGCTGGGTGACTACAGAGAACATATGGAAATAGGTGCCACCCAGGTGACGGGAGAAGCAGAGGTCATGATCGCCATTATCCTAGGGGTAGAGTGGGTGAGGAAAGGTGCTTTTTCCTTGACCATTTCAGGTAAGAGGAAGGTTTACTCTCTGGATAGGGCAAACCTTCCTAGGATAGGTTTATCCTAGGATAAACTAGGATAGGGCAATGGGACTCTTGACCCTGAGGCCTCTGAGCCACAGTCACGGGTCTGGAGTGTTTACCAGGAACTTAGTGTGGGGCTACTTCCTTTTCTAGAAAGCCCCCCTGGAAGTTGTCATTTCCTCTCTAACTCTCAAGGGAGGCCTCTTCTCAGCCCCATCTTCCCTAAGTCCAGTGTCTCCACAGCAGTCTCAGACTCTGGACGCTCATCTGCTTCCTCACGGGCCTGGAAGAAGAGAGGCTGAGATGCCCTCCATTCTGTTCACAGCTGCACCCAGGCCCACAGTGAGGAGCCAGGTACCCAGGCCCAAGCAGGTGCTGAAGCCTGAAGGGAGGAACAGGAGTAGGTGGACCCACTGACTGACATACATTTTTCTCCTCCAGGTTGTCCCTTTTTTTGGGTTCATCCAAGGGGGTCTCCAGGATGGACTTAAAATCACTATCATTGGGACCGTCACTTACTCCAGTGAAAACAGGTACCCGGAACTCTTGCATCTCTGCATCCTCAGTCCCTAGCCTGTCTTAGAACTTTTAAACTCTGGTCAGTATACTGAGTCCCTCCCAGTCTCTAGCATCACCCACAGCACCCCTGTCACTTGCCTATCATACCCAGGGCACCACTGACAGAGGGGCTAATACAGCCCTTGGGACACAGGCCCAGAGGTATCAACTGCTCTGAGGTTGACCTTTGTACTCTCTGACCCAGAGCTGTAAAAGAAAAGAAATCATTTCCCCTTTTCCCCCACTGATGTGGAAATATTTAAGCTTTGTCATCAGATGTCATTTGATCACTTTTGAGTTCAAGGTTTTTCTGGAAAACACTAAGTCAATTCCTAATACTAACTCTCAGTACCGTTTCCCCTCCTTCTTCCTGAGGAAAGTCTGGGGAATGCCTGGGAACAGAGAAGACTTTGGCCATCTCAGAAACTGGCAGGGCAACAGATGCTCAGGCAGCCATGGCTAGTCACTGCTGGGGCCCAGAGATAAGGAGGAGTGTGGTTTGTGTTCAGCTCATGTCCACATGCTACATGCCTGCTGAGCCCTCAAAGGAAGCCCCTTGACGTGTGGGCTTCTCTATCTATGTCAGTCCCCAGTGTCTTCTGTCCCCAGTGATTCTGTCCTCACCTTGCATGGGACCTGGAACCTTCTGGATCCCTTCCTGTCATACCATGCCCACTCCTACCTCAACTTGACATTTAGATGCTAGGCAACCTCCCCACTGTGGCCTTCCCATCAGGTGGTCATGGCCGTGCTGACGTGGCATTTCTTTGAGAGCCCTGGGTGGCCCCAGGAGACATTAGAGGGAAGTGAAGGCCCCGGGGCCCCTAAGTCCTACCAGTAAGAGTCGACCTCATATCGAAACTTCTTCCCCTTTCTCTCTCCCCACCCTCACCTTCTCCTCCCCTCCTGTCTATTAGATATTGCCCATAGGAGCTTTTGCTCCTTCCCTTTCCTGGAGTGGGGTTTTCAAAGCATTCCAAGAGTAAACCTGAAGCATCCTACAGTGAACATGTAGGCCTCGAGATATTGCCAAACAATAGTCTCTGTTTGAAGAGGAACATGGCCTTCTGGCTCCAGAGTTTCCTGTCCTTTCCTGTAGCTCCCTGGTACCAAGTGCCTTCTATCTGTGGGTGGGGAGCTCTCTCAGCCACCTGGGCTGGTGGGGGGGGGGGCATCCAGCACTCTCCTTCACACAGAAAAACAAATGGAGTCCCCAGGAATGTAATAGAGTGTCCCTTCCCCCTCAGGGCTCAGGACAGTGCCTGGTGCTGTGAGGGGCCCACATGGAAGTGGCACCCTGCCTGGTGTGAAGGGGCCTGAGAGCAGTCTGTGAACTGCGTTGGTGCTAGGCTCCGGGGAGACTGGGGTTGCCTCAGTGAGGACCTTAGACTGGAGCTGGCTTTAGGACACTAGCAAGAAGCTTCGGGAAATGCAGAGCAGCCCTGTGCAGAGTCAGGTTTCTTGGGAGCTTCTTTGAATTCCTCACCTTTGAGCCACAGCTGGACCCAAAGGAAGTTTTGACAGAGAGGATTTCTTCCAAGCAGGGACAGTAACAAACATTCCTTGCACTGGGATCCTCTTAAACCCTGTTTTATTAATCATCCCCAAAGGCAGGGAGTCTCCCCTTTCTTGAGCGCAGCAACTGTGGGTCGTGTAGTTCAGGTCAGTGCAAACAACGGTGCAGACAGGGGTTCTGAGCACAGGCCTGGCTAACTTGACCCTCCCTCCCCTTCTTCCACATCTTGAGTGGGACACACACTTCTTTCTAATGAAGGACAAGCTTTTCATGTCTGAGAGCTATATCTATTTGAAGTCTCCCCTCTAAGCCCCTGTTTTCATAAGCACCTTCTCGTTCATTTCATATGGTTTGAAAACATGTTCTCGTCTACAGCCATACCACCCTGAACTCGCCCGATCTCGTCTGAAAACGTTCTCTTTTTCCCATCTAAGCAGTTGGAGCTGGCCTCCGAGTTCTCCTGACCGCTGAAGGCTCTCACTCTTAGATGCGCTTCTCAATTTCCTTTGCTTACTCAAATTTACCATTAGTTTCCAAGACCTAGGCCTCTTATGCCCAGTGTCCATGCTAGCCCTTGTGGGCCTTTCCTATTTATTTTTCGAAACTCACACTGGAAGGGCAAAATGTGATCATTGCACAAAAATACCAAGAGTAAATTGGAGGTACAGAAGAAGGTCAACAAATGAGGCTCTGCGAGGTGTGAGCAGGCAGCTCTCAGCCAAGGTATAGGTAGGGGGCTCTCTTGGGCATCAACAGAGTGCTGCTTTCCTGGCCTAGGTTTTCTGTGAACCTCCAGAGCGGCAGCAACGACAGCAACATAGCCTTTCACTTCAACCCACGCTTTGAGGATGGAGGGTATGTGGTTTGCAACACGAAGCAGCAAGGATCCTGGGGGCCTGAGGAGAGAAAGATGGAGATGCCTTTCCAGCAGGGAAACCCCTTTGAACTCTGCTTACTGGTGCAAAACTCAAATTTCCAGGTGAGCATGAGCTCTTAGTCCCTCTCCTGCAGCTCCCCCCAGCCCTGTGGGCCTCTATGATCCCCTTGATAAGATCACAGTTGCTGTAACCTGCTTGAGCAATATTACATGAATGACAAGACTTTCCTTGTAAGGGTGTTCCTGGAGGCTTCAGCTTCCTGATAATTCACCTGCATCACAGGTGCACCTGTTGGTTCTTTTACTCCAAAAATAGAACTAGTTAAAGTTCTTGCTGCTTTTTTGACCTTCAGAGTCTCTAAGGTCTAAGTTAATTCCATTCTTTGGCTGCAGCTATCATTACAGCCTTGATCAAGACTCCACTAATGGCCGTGCTTTGCAGATTGCTACAAATGTCTTTCCCTGAGCAGAACTGGGTCTTTGGGGTGGGGAGTTGGGCAAGTTGATTCTTATGTGGGAACATGGAAGTTCTTAGTCCCGCAAAGCCCAACCCAAGGTCACCTCTCCTTTGTTTCCCATGAAAACTTTCATGCATATCTAAATGTGCATATTGCAGTAGCCCCCCAAGTGAACGATGATCGGAAAAAAACACACAAAAACAACTACAATAAATCTCTTAGTCCTTACAAAAAGCCAACAACTAGAGCCAAATAGACACCCCTGCATCTGGACTCACAAGTATGTTCCTGACACAACTCTGCAGGGGGGCCCTTGACCTGAAGGAGAGAGATATGATAACCAGAAGTAGGTCTTCATTTTTAGAGGCAGGGTTCCCGGAGGCTGGGTGTGCCCCCACCCAGGCCTGAGACCCCTCTTCTGTTCACACGGCTCCTTGCAGGTGATTGTGAATGGCAGCTTCTTCCTGCAGTACTCACACCGCGTGCCCTTCCACCGTGCAGACACCATCTCTGTCATCGGTGCCGTGAACTTGTCCAAAATCAACTTCGAGGTAACACTGCCCACCTGGTACCATCTGGATGGGTCTGAAGGTACCAGCCAGTCCATGCAGGTGACCATAGGGACACTCCCTCTGTGTCTGGAACACCTACCCGAGTTCCCCCCAGCTCCTCTGCTGCTCCTCTCTGTCTGTCCCAATCTCTACCCAGTGTAAGAGGCCACATGGTTCAGAAAGAACCCAGGCCTGGGAATGAAACTGAATCAAGCTCAGATTCCCAGTTCTGCCATCCTCGCAGGCTGTGGGGTCTTAGGTGAGTGTCTCCCCCTCCCCTGCCTTGCATCCTCATTGCCTACAGGTGGTGGGTGTGTGAGTCGGGGAGTGGGTCATGTCAGAGGTCACAAAGTGACCCCCAGGGGTTCACACCAGGGTCTAATGGGCCCTCTCTGTGTTTGATAACTTTTAAAAGTCAGGAACATCTAAAAGATAAGGAAAAGTTTTGCAAGAGGGAAAGCTCTAGAGTTGCATGGAGGTGACAGTCATGCAAACGTGTCAAGACACTCACAGTCCCTGAGCTGCACATTTGTCATGTGTGAGCATTACGTGTCCTTACCACCTTGAAAAAAGATGATCAGGAACCTGGATTTCTGGCATTATGAGAAAAACTGGAAAGATTGGGAGGTGCAGGCCCCACTGCACTGCAAGGAACCAGGTGGCTGGATTGTAACTGGTGCCCCCACTTTCAGCACTGGAGTGTATTCCCTGAGATGGGAGACAAAGCACACAGTAGGCCCTCAACAAACAGGAATTCCTCTGCCCTTGGTCCTCATCCCTCATAATCCCTCCCTACCCACCGCTCAACCCTGAGGGGGAAGGGAAGTAGGGGAAAGAGGAGGAAGAGCAGAGCAGAGCATCAAACTACTTTCACCGCAGACGCCTATCCCTTTCCTTCCTCCCCCATGAACACCCTCTTCTTACCTGCCTGCCTTCTCTCTCCTGCTTGCCCATGTTCCCACTGTTCTGCTCTGCCCTGGCTCCAGTAACACCCCTTTTCTCGTCCTCTGATGCCTACCTTTTGTTTTAACAGAACACCCGCATGGCCCCTGTCCAAGCTTCCTTCTCCATGGTGCAGTCCTCAAAACCTCATTTCCCTAAGCCCAAGGGGGGCAAACAGCGAGTAAGTCACACCCAGAGGCCCCAGGAAGCTGAGCAGCCCTGCGGTCACCAGGGTGTCCATGCAAGGGTATCCCATCTCAGCCCCACACCCAGCCCGGAGCTGGATACCTAGGAGTCACCCTTGCATCTCCCCTCTTTATATCTCTCCATGCACCAGCGCCTCTCCCCTCTGAAGCTGCTGTCTGTCTCAAGCTACCTGGCCTCTTCCAGTGAGGACAGCAGTCTAGTTTCCCACCCTCAGACCCACCCACTGCCAAGTGACTTTCCTACAGACACACCAGATGACATCTTCTCCCTGCCTAAAAATCTTTAAGGCCCCCAGCCACGCCCCTCACTGGAGGCTCTCTCCGACCTCCACACTTTGCGCCTATGCTGAAAGTCCCCTTGGCCTGCCTTGCCCCTGGCAGCATCCTAATGACCTTCAATGTGCTGTTTCAATATCCTTCCTGGCATCGTCCCTGCTCAGCATTGACTGGATGCCCCCTCGCACCACCAGATGTCCTCGTGGCCTTTGTACACTTTGTGCTGTGCCATTCACCAAGTCCCCATTCACCAAGTCCCATTGTGCATGTGCCTGTGCCTGTCTGTCTGTCCCTGTCACCCCCAACCTCCCGGCCTCATCATGGAGCTTGTCAAACAGAACTGGGTACCATTTTGGGTTTTATCATTTGCTACTTGGGTGAGTTTGGGGAAGTTATTTAATCTTCCCGAGTCTGTTTGCCTTGCCAGTGAAACAAGCTAAGGATGCGTCCCTTGTAACTAGCACCAGAGCCTGGCACATACTAGGTCTTCAGTAAATCTCATCTTCACCTTATGGGCATAAAATGGGAGAAATGAGCTTGCCTCTGGGAGCAAAGCAGCAATATTGTCCCTATCAGACTCATTCTCTTCACCTCAAGCCCTCATAGCCCTCACCTCCATTTCATAATCATAGTGTGCCTGCCAAGGTGGCTGAGATTCTCAGTGCCACGGGCTCAGGAAGGATTGCTTGGGAGCAAGATGAACAGGAGTTGGGGAGACACGTCTTCCCACAATTTCTGCATCATCTCATTGTCATGGCTCCAACACTAACCAGCATTTTGCTTTTCTCATCCCCTTCAGTGTCCACGTCAGGCCAACATGGCTCCCATGGTACGTCTCTTGTTCTCTCTTTAGAATCCTTTTGGTTTGGGTCTTCCTGGGGCTTAGAAGGTGGATATGTGGCCAGGCATTAGGCCTTCCCTGGATGGAGGGGAGTGGGCAGTAAGATCAGACCCTGTGACCACCTGCCTGGTTGAGGCTGTGGGAGTGTAGGGAGGGAACTGGGAACAGGAGTCATGGGCTTGCCCTGATGCATTGGGAAACAGCTTGACCTGACACTTGTTTGCTCAAGTCACTGCAGTCCTGTCAGCACGCAGAAAACCAAGGGCCCGTTCACTTCCGCAAAGTGTGGCCTTATTAGAGCAATTCCCTGAAAGAAAAAAATGGACCTGGGCCACAAGTGTAACCATGTTTCTTCTCTAGAAGATAACCTTGCCCCCTTGAGAGAAGAAATACTCCTGTTTGCCCATTTTAGGCCTGGTCCTGGTGATGGGGTTGGTTATTCACTCCACTTGCACTTACCTCCCAGCATATGTGTTAGTGGGGCCCTCTGCTAGCAGGTAATGGTATTGATGTTGGTGAGATCTGGTTAAAACACGGGTTTCTTTCTTCTAGACTCACACTATCTTCCACACTGTGCACAGCATCCCTGGACAGATGTTCCCTGTAAGTCTGAAAGTTCTGGTTGGCTCGCAGCCCCATCATGTCCTCCATCAGTAAGAATTGAGTCTTCTTGTCCCAGAGTTGGGAAGCAGTTTAGCGAGGAGGTTGAGGACATCAGGGCTGGCTGGGCCTCTGCTCGGGAGAGATTTTGGTGCACCTTTCCTTGGGACAACAGAAAGTCTGGGTTTATCCAACATCCCAAGAGATCAGTCCCCTGGGACCAACAGAAAAACTGTTCTGTCACTGAGAAAGGGGTGTAGTGGCCCCTGACCCTGCCTCTTGAGAAGAAGCTCCTTAAGATGTCACTGCCAGTCACAGGCTGAAGGTGCTTCTTCTCCTGTGGGAGGCCTGGAGTTAGAGGGGCTGCCTGTGGAAGGGCTGTGGAAGGCAGAGGAGCATGATGAGGCAGAGGAGCATGATGGGACATGGCAGGAAGTGCTACCAAGGATGACATGAGGAGAAGGGGAATGGAAAACTCCAAGGGCTAAAGCTTCACAGCCTCAGTCTCACATTGGAACACCCCCTTGCTCTGTGTGGGAGGTGTGTGACACATGCCCATGCTGAATTTCTTCATCTCTTTTCAACAGAACCCTGTCATCCCACCCATGGTATACCCCAACATAACTTATGTAAGTGGTTTCTCAGGGAGGGGTGGAGGTTTGGTTTACATTGGGCCTGGAGGGAGGTGAAGGGCAGCTCACACTCCAAAATAAATGCAGTCCTTTTGTCATGTGAAGTTCTTTAAACAGCTGTTAGTAAGAGGAGTGTTGAAAGATGTTTCACCCCTAAACTCCTTTTGCCCAGAACACATGACTTCCCTTTCAGTCAAGCACCCTTCTGTGTCTGGTCAAAGTGCCTCTTGTGACTGACCTGAGGAAGCCTGAAGAGTTTTCTTTGATATTTAGTGAACCAAATAAAACTGTCATGCACTTCTTCCACAAAATTTCATCTCTCCAGACACAGTAGTCAAACTCAGCTGACACCCTGAGTTCTTAGACCTTGGCAGAGTCCCTTCTGGCTGTCACTGGCTGACCTGCCCTGGTCCCTTTCCCTCTCTAGACGCTGCCTTTCTTTACCCCCATCCCTGGGGGGCTGTTCCCATCGAAGAATCTCTTTGTGTCAGGCATGGTCCTGCCCAATGCTCAGAGGTAAGCTGGGCTTTGAGGGAGGAGGGAGCCTGAAGTCTTTGTAGCTATGTCCCAGGCTTGGGGTAGGCAAGGTAGTTCCCACATGCAGAGGTTTTTCATGTGCTCTGCCCCTCCCAACCCCCAGTTTCCATATCAACCTGCGCTCTGGGGCTGACATCGCCTTCCACATGAACCCCCGATTCAAAGAAAATGTTGTGGTCCGAAACACCCAGATCAACAACTCCTGGGGGACTGAGGAGAGAAGCCTGCCCCGAAAGATGCCCTTCTTCCAAGGCCAGCACTTCCAGGTGAGGTCCCAAAACCTGGACTCAGATGAGCTCCCTCGAGGGCCAGTGGAGAAGGACATGGGTGGGGAGTGCTTTATATGGTTGGGAGCTGAGGCTTCTGGGGTAAGACCTGGGCCCTGAAGAGAACGTGTTCAAATAATTATTTTTTTAATTATTTTCCACACAAGATAGGTAGTGCTAACTCCTCACAGATGAGGAATCAAACTCACAAGTGCAGGTTACTTAGCTGCCTCATGGAGTCCAGAAATGCTCAAACAAAATCTGAAATAAGCTGTCATTGTTTCATTCACCGACGCATTCAACAATCATCCGTCAGTCATCTGACTGAGGGCCACTTTGTGTGGGAAGTGGCCAGGTGCTGGGGGCAATAGACCAGAAAGCACAGGAATCCCTGCCCCTGCTGTGACCACAGTTTGGCGGGGGGAAGAATAAGGAAACGGGCAGGGGCAGCTCACTGCAGAGCATGACATGCGCCAAGCAGAAACCTCACAGGACAAGGGCCAGCCTGTGCCCAGGCCAGAAGCACCTGCCTGGCCTGGGGACAGCCGACTGGCAAGGAGGCCGCAGTTCAGTTGAGATCTGAGTGACAGAAGGAGAGAGTCAGGCGGAGGTCTGAGGGGTGCATCCCAGTCAGTGGACATGGGAACTGCACATGTACAAGCCTGGAAATGGGAGACCAAGGGGTGTAGTGGTGTCACCGGAGGCTCCTCACACAAGGCAGGTGTTCTCAGCCCTGACTGACTACACGCTCAAATCACCTGCAGAGTTTAAAGAAGAAGAACCTATGCTTGACCTGTCGCTGGCCAGTGAGGGAAGTTTGGGCATCTATGTTTGAAAATTTGCCCTAATTCTCTGCCCCCAGCTTTGAAAATGACTGACATGGGCCTTGAGGGCCAGGGAAGGGAACTTGGGTGCTTAATACAATGTGTTGGGTATGTTTCAGAGAGCCATAACTTTGATTTCCAGATAGCTGTGTGACCTTGAGCAAGTGACTTAACTGCTCTGTGCCTCAGTTTCCTCCTCTGAAAAATGATCTGGCTGTTGATCTCATTGAGTTGTCAGGATGAAATGAGGTGGTATTGGTGAACAGGCTGAGGATGTGTTCTACAGAAGGGTGCCAACAACCTCGAGGGCAGTGCTTGGAGTGGAAAAGACACATCAGGATATTGCAGTGCAGGCTCCGAGCACCCGCGTCTATCAGGCACGAAGGACACAGTAGCAGAAGCCCCAGTGGTTCAAGGTCTAGTAGGAGAGTGAGGATGATGGTGGGGAACAGGCCTGTAAGGGGCAATGGTTGGACCTGGAGGCCATAGGAGACAGGAAAGGCTTGAAAGGCAGGCTGGAAGGGCTTGCTCCCACCCCCTACCTGAGGGGTGTACAAGAGAGGAAGGTGTTCTAGGGGAGGGTCTGGAAATAGAGAGCAGGTGTAGTGTGAAGAGTGAATCCTCCTGCATGGCCAGTACGCAGGTGTGGGGCTGAAGGGGTGTTTGAGGGATGGGAAGGAGGAGTGGGGAGACAGGCGTCTGTGTTTACCTTCGCGAACTTTCCAAGAGTGGTGCAAATGACCCAGCCTCTTTGTGCAGGTGCAGATCATATGTGAAAGCCACTGCTTCAAGGTGTTGGTGAATGGTCAACACCTCTTTGAATACTGCCACCGCCTGAAGAACCTGTTAGCCATCAACAACCTGGAAGTGAGTGGTGACATTCAGCTGAACCAGGTGCAGACATAGGCATGAACCCCAACCTTGGGGGTGAAGGCCTGCATACTGCGGTGTGCATCAACTCATCCTCAACTCCTTCCCAGCTCCTGCAGCCTGCCCAAGAACTGAGGCTATTCTGGAGGCACCCGCTCTGGCCTGGCTCTGCTCTGGCTGCAGCGGGTCTCCAGATGCCCAAACCCTACCACCCAAGGATGAGGGGGAAGGGGTAGTCTGTGCAGACTTGCTCAAAACCTACACCCAGTCCTCTATGCTAAAAGGAGGGTTCTGAGGCCCCACTACTCCCCTGGCCTCTACCAGCTGACAGGCCTCCCTCAACAAATGTTCCCCACTTCCCCTCCCTGGCTACGGTGCTCCTCAAATAAATACATTGCTTTGGCACATGGACTTGGGATCCTGTGGCTTATTATATGTGCTTGGAGACTTTTGGTGTCTCTGGAGTTGGGGAGAAGGGTGACTTGGCCAAGGCTAGCAAAGGAGAATCCACTCTTCACTTAGAGCAGGAGCAACCAGAAAGCCACCTCTGCTCCCCATGGGCCCCCCACAAATGCCCCAAAGAGTGAGAAGGCAGGCTGGGCTTAGAACTCAGGGCAGGGAGCTCTGTCACCAGAGGTGAATGGGGAGACCTGCTTCTAAGATGGAACCCAAGGGCTTTCCTCTGGTTCCCTGTGTCTCTATGGGAGGAGACGGTCGGTGGAGCTGGGAGAAGCTGACTCAGAAGAGGCCTGGTTTTGTTGTTCCCAAGAAGGTTCCCACATTGGGGGTCAGGGTGGGTGAGAGTGGCTCAGTGTGGCGGGTTGAGTCAGTCATCATGTGTCCGCATGATGTTCACAAGCCATCCTGCCACACCAGTGAGAATCCAGTGCCTGGGGGCTTGGAGACACAGAGTCAGTCCTCAGACCAGCAGCACCTGGCAGCTCACGAGCTATTCAGAGTCCCAGGCCCTGCACAGCAGCCCTCCTCACTCAGTATGGCTGTAATAAGATCCCAGGTGATTCGTGTGCACATGACAGTGTGAGGAGTACAGTCCTAGGTGGCTGTCCTTGACCATATTGTCCAGAGGCATTGTGAGGATACTTGAGACTCGCCCTTTCTAGCACTTTCTCCCCTGCTGCTGCTGCCAGGAGTAGAAGGGAGAGAAGGAGAAGAGGGAAGGAGGGAGAGGGAGGAAGGAGGGGAAGAAGGAAGGAGAGGGGAGGAGGGGGAGGTGAGGGAAAGGAAGAGGAAGGAAGGTGAGGAAAGGAAGGGAGGGGATTAGAGATGAGGGAAGAGGAAGAGAAAG
>PVHY01013049.1:0-42531 GCA_004024945.1 Uropsilus gracilis | reverse complement strand
CCAAACTTTCATCATGTAGTATATATGACTTTGATGTACATTCAAAAAGTCACTTAGAGATTGGATCTCTGTTCACTGAGTGATATTTTCCTACTGAGTTTCATTAAGAAATTCAAGATAAAGTTAGAAAAGTGACCATAAAAATCACCTGGTTCAGAAACAATAAATCCTGTACTTTAGATTTATAATTAAAAAATGGCGATAATTGTCTGCTAACCCACTATTACTACAACATTAGTTACTGCTTAATTTCCAGTGACATTTTCTGAGAGTTTCATATTTGGGCTGTGGAGAGGGGTAAGGGCAGGAATGAGTTGCTTCCATCTCAGTGAAGTACAGGGAAACCTTATCAGGCAAGGAAGCCCAGGAAAAGAGATCAACCTTCCTGATAGCAGAAAAAGTATCCTTTTATGTTCCAAGAATTTTCCTGTTGAGAAATACATTTATAAGTCTTTCTGTAATCTGGTTCATATTTCCTTGCTTTTAAAAGCAGAATGTGCTACCTAGAATTTCATTCACATAATGGAGTTGCAAATGCTTTGTCAATTTCAAAGCAGTTACAGTATGTTGTTTTTGTAATTCCCTTTTCTGGATTTCTCAAGATGGTCTTTCTAAGTAGCAATCAGTGAACTTTTCTGTGTAGGAGAGTCATTCCCTGCACTAATGACTCCAACTTTCTGTGCTCTCCTTGTTCATGTGTTTGATTGTAACATTTTCCTGTCTCCTCCCACATAAGACCATCCTTCTCTCCACACTAGAATTTGAGGCATCTAACTTGCTCCTTTTGAGTTGCCTTTTCATTAAAGTATAAATCATCAAACTAGTTGAAATTTCATGTTCTTTAGAGCAAAATAGACTGAATCTAAAGAACAATCAAAAAAGTTAACAGGAAATTTTGACTTCATAGTGTCTTTGTTTTCCATTTTTGCTGTATTTAGTCATCGGTCTGGTAGACTTTTTGCTTCTATTTCCTGCTTCTTGGCTATATATTCCATTAATCAGTGGCTGAGTTCTTTATAGGTTTGATATTTCTTAATTCTCTTCACAAGGCAAATTGATTAAGCTGAACTTACTGATATTCATTTGCTTAATTAATATATTTCAACCAGACCTTAATATGTTGATTAGTTTGCTGGTGTTCATCCCCAATGGAGCTGGCCAGAGATTAACACTTGAAAAGATAAATTCTTAAAAGGTTTCCTTATTGTCAAATACTAAAAGATAGATTTTTTTTCTAACTGATAGATTGGGCTGTATCTTCTACTCAATTACATAGTCTTTAAGTTAAAGTGATAAAAGGAATACTCCTTTGAGTAAATTGCATGAGGTTAAAAAAGATTGTTTTTAAAAAACAGCTTACAAAATTAAAATCTATTGCTTATGGTTTTTTCCATGAATTCAAGAAAGAACACAACATAAAATTAAGAGAGTTCATATCAGATTACAATTCAACCCACCCAACCTCTTAATCTTTATGAAGGACTTTCTTTGAGAATGAATAACTTCAGTCTGGTTCTCAAAGCCCAAGGGCTCTAGAACTCCTTGGATTTGATGAATTTTCACATAAATTCATCATATATGTAATCATCATATATAACATATAAATTATATATATTCAATATTGATATATAGTTATATTTTTATATTTATAGTCTATATTTTATATATTTATAGATATATCTAATATATATTAGGTTAGATGTAGATATATACTAAATAATAATTACACATATAAATATATATATAAATTTATCATATATAGATTTCTCACATAAGTTTGAGAACCAGACTGAAGTTATTCACATATATATATATAGTTTATATATAAATGATACAGGGTTGTGAGTGATGCAGTTAAAAATTGTGTTGGCACCAGAGTACCCTGGTAGGTGGGGTCTGGGAGAAAGATGCATGAGAAGCAAGAAGCATCAAAAGGCAAATAAAAGGAAGGAGCAAGGATGGGGAGAGGGGAGGAAAGGAAGAAGAGGAGAATGGCAGACTGAGAGAACAGGTCCACATGGCCTACCAGGGGAAGCCCCCTAAAGAGTGATCTGGAAGTGGCAAGGAGCCATGGTGACCAGTAGAAGAGTGGCCGGTGTGGAGAGTGTGGCACCGTAGCAAGGTGGCATAGTGAACTGGTACCTGGAGATGGCCAGGGACTTGGAAAGCTGATTTGTGCATCAGTAATTGTAGAAGAAATCTGAAGAACCTTGGAGAAGCGGAGTAGCTCAGAACACTGGAGAAGAAGCAAAGAGAAGAGGCTGGAAAAAGACTGAACTTGTCAGTGCCTGCCTCAGTTTTGGAGGGGCAAGGGACACCATCTTGGACATGTGTCTTTGGGACCTTTGGGACTGAAAATGGTGACTGGGGTAAGGTCACTGGCCACTTGTACCTTTGAAAACTTTTCATTTTCCTGGTTAATTTCCCTTGTTAATAAAACCCTGTTAAATTGCATTTGTCTGGCAATGCTACACATGAGTGATGCAGACCTGTGGCTTGTTGGTTTAGAAGATTCTGCCCCTTTGGTCCCAATTTCATATATATATATGTGTGTGTGTGTGTGTGTATGTATGTATGTATGTATGTATATATATATATATATATATGTATATATATATATATATATATATATATATATAAGTTCTGTGTGGTTTCTTTGTTCTTGAGCTTGAATTTATTTTGTCAAATTCTTTATTTAGACTGCTTTATAGGGCCACTCTGTAGACAGAAGACAGAAACAAAAAAGTCACTGATGCTCTAATTTGTAATCAAACATTGGTCTAAAGGTGGGAGATACTTTGAACTTGTATATCAGGACACAAGTGTTAAATGCCAAGCCATCTGCCTTTAATGGCAAGAACCTTCCTGGTTCCTAACTGGATCTTCACTTTTAAGTTTGTCTGCAGTCTGTGTGGACAGCTGTTCAGAAAGCCTGAACACGGAGCTATGAGCCCATGCATTTGAGAAAAAAAGGCCATGAAGTCAGTGTCATCGTTTCAGATTAGCTTGCTCAAACCTCTAAACATCATTTTATATTCATTCTGAAACAACCAGGAAATCAAGCCTCTACAAAGGTGTCTGTTATTAGTCTCTGGAGTTAGCACTGGTTTGCAAAAACCTACTTCTATGTCCTCTGAAAATAAAGGAACAGATGGACAACTGTAGGTTCATGAAGGAGGCAAGGGGAACCCCCCCCCCAGCTATACATTTCCTAGGCAAGGATTGCACATGCAAGGACAGACTCTAGTCCATGTACACACAACATGAGCCTGCTTTTCCAGCATAGTCCTAGATGTTTTCTTATGCTCAGATAATGCTCATTCCTTTAAAAGTCATTCATAAAACCCAATAATTGCATCACTTCCAAACCTTGCTGAGAGCTGCCTTAAGGACCTGGGTAGAAAATAGCAAATGTGTCACAGCAGAGTTATAGTTAGAGCTGCTTTGGGTCTGAGGAAGCCTGTGCTCGCTGCATTAGGAACTTGAACAGAGACAAGGCTAGGAGAGCAGCTGTTCAGGGCTGCAGATCCTGGGATCCTGCAGGTAACTGGGCTCCTGCATCCTTTCTGCCCACAGGAAGACAGAATAAGTATTCTTCCACAGGAGCAAAGCCAGCTACAGCATTTATGGGTCAAGTGCAAAATGAAAACAGGAGTGCCTTGTTCAAACATTAATAAGAACCTCAAGTCAGCCACTGCAGACAATCAAACCAAACGTACAGTCCTCAGCGCCAGATATCAGCCCACATGTGGGCCTGCAGGGCGATCCCCACTGCAGAGCTTGGCAGAGCAAGGGAACGGACAGGAAGAGAGCCCAGCCTTTTCCCTCAGACTGCTGGGCAAGGTGATCTCTTTACCTCACTTTATTTTCTCATTTTCCAGATGAGGAAGTAGTAGAAATGCAGGCTTGGAAACCTGAAGCTGTGGACCTGTGGGTGCATAACTGATACTATTACAGTGAGATTCCTGTCCACTTCTGCCTGCCTGCCTGCCTGTCTATCTGTCTGTCTGTATGTATGTATGTTTTTGAACTTTGTCATATCCACATTCCTACAGCAGTAATCACTTACAAAGAAAATATTTACATCTGTTTCTGAATTTTATTCCCTACCAGCTCAAAGAAAGTAAACATTCAATAAGGTTTTTTAATGGTCCAGTTCAAGAAAAAAAAAAAATAATAATGGAAACACAGGAAGCATAGAGGGAAAAGGAGGATGGGGGGAAGAGGGAAGGGGTGAGTGAGAGGAGCAGGGAAACAGGTGGGAAGATGAAGGAAAGTCAGTGAGTCTGTGCTAATCAATCAGGACTTTATATGACTTGTTCAACCCTCACAAAACCTTGTCAAATAGATCTTGTTATGCCCACTTTACAGATGAGGGACCAGAGTCTACCACAGTGACTTACCCAAGACTCCCAGCCCAAACCCCTCATCTGTTTGTGGCTGAGTCTGAGTGTTATTGCCCAGGCTTCTGACTCTTAAACTTCTCTGTAAGGAAACCTATGCTATATGTGTCCCTGACAGGGTGGGTTCCAGGATCATCTGTTTACAAGTCAGTAAGTCCTCACATCAGCTACATAGTTGATAGGACCTTGGAAACTGCACCTTCAAGTCAAAGAACATGTAACTAAACTAATATTCATGTAGACAAAGTAACAAATTTATATAAACAAGAGTTAAGTTCCTATGGCATTTTTTTTGAGACTAGGTCTCGCTATGTTGCCCAGGGTAGTCCCGATCCTGCAGACTCAAGTGATCCCCCACCTCAGCCTCCCAGGTAGCTGGGATTATAGTTGCACACCACCATGCCTGGCTGCTTTTTCAAGACCAGGTCTTGCCAGGGGTTATCTCGGACCCAAGAACTCAAACAATCCCAGGCCTCTTGACTCACAGCACTTGGACTACAGGTGGGCGCCAATATGCCTATGCATATGGCATATTTCTGGTCACAAAAAAAAAAAAAAATCACCAAATTTCTAAAGTTCCACAACACTTCCAATATTAGACAACACTTTTCATTCATTCATTCATTCATTCATTCATTCATTCATCTATTAGTTCATTTTCCAGCCTATTATTTCAGGGTCACGGGTGACCAGAACCTATCCCAACAGCTTAGGTCACCAAGGCAGAACCCAACCCTGGACAGAATTGTTCCCTCTCATAGTGCACTCACACAAACCCCCATACTCACTCCAATGGGATGAAGTAAGATGGGTCAGTGAGTCTGATGTGCACAGCTTTGGAGTATGCAAGGAAACAGTACCTGAGAAAACCCACACAGACATGGGGAGAACACAAAGACTCTACACAGTGACCCCAACTGGGAATAGATTTCTTTCTCACCAGCATAATAACATAAGCCCTGGACAAAACGATGTTATTTAAGAACCTGTATTGCATTTCCTGACAATAGGGCGTGGAAAACTCAATGCAAATAGTAACCATTGATGCTGTTGGCTGAGTTTGTTGACTACGTACTATTAGATTCTCAGATTCCAGTTCTTACAATCCCTTTGCAGTAGGTGAACATGACCAAACAACAGGTAAGCAAATGGAGGCTGCTCAGAAGGTCACTTGATGTTTAAGTTCATTAAAGCCTTATCATTCAGAACCCAGGCTAGGCATGTATTTAACTATTAAAAGATTGCATCAATAACAAAGCAGGAAAAAGAAACATACCATCAGCAGGCATAATACATAAGGCAATTGTGGAAGATTTGCAGAGAGTACAGAAGTGATGGAGAAAACCAGATGAGAGAAAAGTTTTCCAAAGCAGGTTCTGAAGTTGATAGTTAGAGGCATGAGATATGATATCTCCCAGTGAAGCTGAGGGACCCTAGCTAAGAGTGAGAGGTGCACAGAGCCAGGGTGACTGGGGTTCATGGTAGGTGCCCAGATGAGTAATTAAAGCCACCCACTGTACAGGTGCCATTATTTCTCCTCATGGCTAAAGGTAATATCTCAGACTTCTGTCTGAACAGCCTAAAGTGTTCACCTCAGAAGTTACTTAGATGTGTTCAGGGACCAGACAGAGAAGCAGAGCCCAAGGTAATTCCAGACTTTAAAAGTGATGACTGCAGTAAAATAATGAGCTAAAGGCAGTTCTATTCAGGAATAACATGCAGGAAAGTGCTCAAATCTTAAGTAGGGCCCTCAGGTTCGCATCTGTAGGGCTCTCCAACCTGTTAGGCCCTCCTGCTTGCTGGGGCCTCACACCTATTTCCTTAAGAGAATCAGCCTGCCGAGCAAGACAGCTCAGGGAGTTAGCTATTCAGAGCCTTAACCACAGAGGAAACTCAGCTCAAGCTAATACTTCACCCAAAAATCTGAACAGACACTACAGCCTGCACACCAAGTTCATTCTACTGCCTGCTTTTGTAGATAAAGCTTTACTAAAACACTGTCCTTCACATCATTTATATGTAGTTATGCCCATTTTCACACCATAATGAAGTAGGTAGTTGTGACAGGTCATATAACCATGAACACATAAAACCCTATCTGACTGTTTGCAGAAAAACATGTACCAACCCCTGCTCTTACACATTTACATAGCCTCCCATGACTGGTGCCTGAAGTGGAATTTTGGATGAAAAACAATGAATTCATGGACAGATGAATGAGCCAAATGGACTTGGGCTTGATTCTTGGCTCTGCCATTTAAAAACTGTGATATTAAACACATCATTTAACCTTTCTAAGCTTTAAGTTCCTCATCAATTAAATACTGATTTATATTACCTCCTCTGCAGGGTTGTGATAAACATTAAATGAGAAAGCATTTCAATGACCAGCAAAGTTCTGGTATATATATTAAATGGGAGCCACCAGTGTAGCCACAAATGACCTTTTAAGGCTGGGAAAGACTGGATTCTTACTCTCCTGTTTAGGAAGACTACATGTTTGTGAGCATGTTTTACTTTAAAAGAGCAAAAGCAAAAAACAAAACCTTAGCACCTGCCAGAAATACAAGGCCTTCTCTGCAGCATAAATGTGACAGCCTGTCCTGATGGTTCTCAGCAGCATCACGCTTTATGTATCTGGCCCAGATTCTAATTAATTGGAACAAACCAGATCCCATAAATGAAAAGTGCTGTAATTTAGGGGTGACAACTAATATGCCATAGCTGTTCAGAATTCCCTTTCATGAGCAGGTATAAACATTCTGTAGGGCAGCCCCAAGAGACCAGCTCTGTGACAAGATTTTCAGAGGAGGCGGTCCCTGCACATTTAATGGGGCTTTAATGCTATCTATGGGTAACCTTGATCATTCCATTGCATTTAGTTAAAGTAACACTAGTTGCTATGACACCCTGCCCCCAAAGTTCAGTGGCATAAAACAACAACAACAACAACAACAACAACAAAAAATCAATTACTTCTCACTCATCCAACATTCCAAAGTAGATGTATAAGTTTCTAATTGCTGCATCAAGAAAAACAGACACACAAAATTAGCAGCTTAAAATACATATTTATTATCTCAGTTTCTGTGGGCCAGAAGTACCAGGTACAGGAGAATGGACACTTTTGTTTAACAACTTCCTAAGATGAACCTACCAGAAGTGGGCTCTTCCCAGCTTACTGATGGTTGGACAAATTCAGTCCTTTGCAGCTATATGCTGAGGTCTTGTTTTCTTGCTAGCTGAGGGCCAAGGGTGGTCTCAGTAACTAGAGGCTACCTTAGGGCATTGTCACATCACCCCTTTCTCTCATAACATGAAGCTTACTTCTTCAAGACTAACAGGAAAGTCTAATCTACTATAGCACCGTAGACACTGGCTTGAGAGTCCCATAACCCCTCATATAATGAATTCTTACAAGGGACTTACTATCCCATCATATTCATGAATCCAGCCAACACTAAAGGGGTAGGCAGGGGCTTGGTATTATGTCCTCTTGCCTCTAAGTCCTTGTATTCTCTCACTTCTTCTCTTCCTCTCCTGTAATTAACCAGAGATCTCTGTAAGTTTAGAAGACACTGTTGATAACCCTCCTAGAACCATTTGTTCCTTTCTCCTTTCTAATACAATGCTAATATTGCTTTGGTACTCACCTTTTTCTGTGTTAATATGTCTTCGGGAAACACTATTCTAAGCCCATGCACCAAAGAGGCAATTCTGATTGGTCCAGAATAATCACAATGGTTTCATTCTCCTAACCAATGATTTGATTAGGAAGGACATGGTTTACAGTTCTGGTGAGTGAGAAAAGGGAAGTCTGATGATTAGCTTCTGGGAACGGTTTTCCAGACTGATAAGAGTAGAGAGAAGGGAAGATGTCATTACGCTGCTGCTGTTGAGTATTTGCAAACAGGCAGACATTTTTTGACTATGAAGCAAGCCAGCTTTAAGGTTGGAACAAGTGAGTCAAATTAAAATGATGGAAGGTTCCAAGTGCTTTCTGATGACATTCTCGCAGTGAATTAGCCTTCCCTAGAGTGTCTCTGTGCTGAGATATCATGGTACACAAGCCACTATCCTTACTGCTTAAGCAAGGTTGAATCTGGGTCTCCTGCTACTTGCAACTGTAGGTAGCTAAATGATTGTATGTCTTTGTGTCTCTGTATGCATGTATGTGTGTATCAGTCTTAAATTTTGGTGCCCACTATAGGCACAGTGAATCAGTGAAAATATCTCATAGGTCCTTTACTTCTATAACAAAAATATTACATTCTATAACAAAAATGATGATGATATGATGATGATGATGATGGTGATGATGACAATAATATAATGAAAAAAACAACAGTAAGATAGAGAGGAGCTCCCTGTATCCAGGGAATTTTGTCAAAGTCTCCAGCAATAAATTTGAAAAATCCCTCACTCCTGATTTTACTGTTACCTAAAAGGGTATAAATATAAGATTTGATGTATATCCTGTAGTCTTTTAGAGTCAATGCTCCCGGTTTGAAAATCCAGCTTAAGTGTGCCAATATAGACTTTGGAGGAGTTGTTAATGACTTGGTGTTAAGATCTAGATTGAATGCCTCTTTTCAATCTAAACCAGGGAAGCAGGGTGATCCAAATCAGAATTTAGTTGGTTTATATATATATATATATTAATGATATAAGGAGATCAAGCTCTTGCTCAGGGTGTGTTAGCACTGGGCTAGGGGTGTTGATTTTTCCAATATAATGTACATTCTAAATGTTTTGTTTTGTTTTTTTATTTCCCATGTACATCCATCTAAGCCGTATTGAAAATGTGAACTGTATAGTCATTGACCTAGTAAACCGAGGTGGGAATCATTTTCATCACAAGTTTGATGTAGAGTGCTGAGAGCAGTTCCTCTGCTTCTACACAGTGACTGTGACTGGGAGGTATTTTGTATCTACTCACTCAATTCACATGAATCTGAGGAAGAAATAGATAAGACAAGTCTCTCAAATGATCTAGGTAAAATACTCCAGGAAGCTGTTCATAAAACCAACAGAATGAACCTTCAAATGGCAGAATATGGATAAATCTGTCAGCCTTACTTTTATATTTTCTATAAATCCAACAGATAAAGCAAAACTAGTGCATTTTGCAAAGCCTGAGAGAAGATGTTTTCATTTCCATACAGTCACATTGCTGGGAATAGATTAGCAGTGAGTCTCTTAAAAGAATGGAATTTTTCTTTTCAGGTTATATGGAAATGAAAATTGAAGCTAAAGATCATCTGAGGTGGTCTATTTTTAGAGAAAGTGATTTGCTGAGGGTATTTGTCATTCATTCAGAACAGCCAGCTGTGAGGCATGAAAGGCAACTGTAGTAATAGTCAGTTCTTGGAAGAAAAAGAAAATAATCTTTCCATTCTTGAAAAGCATTGGAAAAGAATGTTATGAAGTCAAAGACAGCAAGACAGGCACTGAGGGAGTGAGAAAATGTAAAGCTCTTTCTGTATCTGTGTGTGCACATCCTATAGTGTAGATTTACTAATGTGTGTATTGGTGCATGAGAATGGAGATACATGTTCAGTAGTTATATGCCTGTGTAATGTGCTGCATGAATGTAAGTAATAATGGCTGATATTTATTGGTTTGATATAATGTCCTAGTCTTAGTGCTAAGAGCTTCATCTGGATTATCTCTTTGAATTATCTGCATAACCAATGATTCCACTTCATGAAAACTTAATAGAGTTTCATAGATGTTTGGGAATTCAGATCCAAACATCCTCACTATTTGGGGTGATCAGTTCCCCATTGTACTTTGCCACTGATTCCATTATCACACTGCATAGTGACCATGTTTATGTGTTTGTGTATTTGTTTTGGAGAAAACTTTAAAGGAAGCAGTTCTCACTGTTGTCTGTTAAAGTAAAACAGTACATTTTTCAGGCTGAGACAATTAGCCAAACATAAACACACCCCCATCTTCTTTGTAACATATTGATGGGTTCAGCAGCAAATGGAGATTGACAGCTAGTCTCAAGGAGTTTGTAATTCCTGCTTGATTTTTGTCTTCATCTTCAAAAACATAATGATATGCTCGAAGAGTTCACTCTGGTGCCTGGCTATCTGGTCTCTGTCTCATGAAAACATGAGATGTGTGATGTGATGTGTGGGGCTGTAAATGCAGAAGATTAGAACTCCATACCACATCTTCACATGGATGTCTGATATTCATCTCAATACTGACTCATCAAAAACAAATTTCCCAATATCCATCCTCTCTCCCCAATGGTCATTCTTCTTCCTGTTGTCCATCTTGAAAGCAAATGACAGCTTCTCCAACTGCTAATGGTTAGGGGGTAAAACTCTGGACTCATCTTTGGGTACTCTCCTTTCTTCACACCCCACACTCAACCTATTAAGAAATCCTATCAAGTTGACTTCAAAATATGTCCAGAACACACCAGTTCTTACCATCTCCAGTGCCATGGCCCTGGCTCAAGCCATTATCTGACTAAAGAAATTCCAGACCTTTCTCCACAGATAAGCCAGTGCAACCATTTATGCAGCTCACTCAAAGTCAAGCAATGACTTTCTGTCACAGTGAGGTTAACTTCAAAGTCCTTTCCAAGGTCTCTGAGGTACTGGTGGAATCACATTGTTTTCTTATAGTAATTTGGAACAAATTAGTGAAAAGATGTTAGGTCATGCCACAGTATGCCTTTCTAATCATTCATGCTTTTATATGTGTTCTAATAAAGTATTTAAATTGCTTATACCAAATTACCTTTATTGTTATTCCATCTGTCTCTTGATTTCTTTATACTTTTAAAATTTTATTTTATTTTTAATTGATTGCACATATATATATGATATATGAAGTTTTCCCACCACCTTGTCACTTGAGAATCATCATGTTAATCTCTTGTGCCCATCCCCCCTCTATTTTACCAAACTCCCCCTCTCTTGCCCTATACTTCAGTTCTGACAGTTTTTAATTTTCCTTTGTTTATTTACTTTCCCCATATCCTGCATATAGGTGAGATCATCCAGCATTTATTTTTCTGTCTTATTTCCACTAACATAACTCCTAGGCCCATCCAGAATGCATTTAGCATATCTCAAATTTGTCTTTTTTGATTGATGAAAATTGATGAATTCCATTGTGTACATACACCACAACCTTCTGATCCTTTCATCTGTTTGGAGGCATGTAGGTTGCTTCCATATCCTGGCTAATGTAAATAGTGCTGCAATCAATATCTAAATACAGATGTCTTTTTGAATTAGTGTAACCCATACTTTTTACAATTAGTTAGCTTATCTGGCTGGTTCTCTGTGGTAGCTTGCTTATTCCCTTGTCTAGAATGGCTCTTACTGTTTCCAGCATTGTCCTTTAATTTTTAAAGATATTTATTATACTTTATGCTAAATGCGTTCTCTTCCGGTCCATTAACTGTCTTTTCCACATCATGCTATTTTTCCTTGTGGAGTTAATAGTATTTGCTGCCTGAGCTGGTAATTTGTATCATGGGGGAGCAGAGACATCATCAGGAATGTTGGGGGTGAGGACTGTACCTCATGACCTGTAGCCTCAGTTGTGATTATCTGGAATCAACCACTCCCTGCTTCTGATTCTTCTCCCCCAATCTGGTAACTGTTCTCTTCAGGGAACTTCCCTGCTTCACCTTCCATATCAGATACTTCTTTTTTATCAAAAACTATGGAGTTGGGGAGAAATTTGGAGAAGTCTTTGTCCTGCCCCTCATATATGTTTTCTGTGGTGCCAGGCATCCAGAGATTCCTTGTACCTGTGCCCCCCCCAAACTTGTCCTAGACTGGCATTGCTATTTAAATGTTCTGCATGGAAAAGACTGTGGAACAAAGAGCTTTCTAACACTTCCTAGCAACCAAAGGTGGTCCTCTGTGTGCCTTTGGTGTTCTACTTGCTCTAAAATTTAACTTTTTCCCCAATAAAATGGAACCCAAAGATGTACTGATTTTCTGATTTTCCTATACTACAGGGGCCTTCAGTCTTCTTCCCTAGTGGTATATCCAAGGATTAGTTGAGAGGAATCTGTTAGCATTAGCTGTGTTTAATCTTCATTAGGTCAGGAATACCATACTTCACACTTACATACACATTCATATGTGTGTAAATTTCCCACTGTTGCTTTGCTCTCTGTGATCAGAATATTCAAAATAAAGTCAATATTAGACAGAGGTCCCTTGGCACATCCCAGCTGCCATGGCTTTGGCCCCAGGTTGGAATGCTGATAGGCAGGTGGAGCTTGTTCCACTAGCTATTGGAATGCTGATAGGCAGGTGGAGCTTGTTCCACTAGTAATTCTAGGGGCCAGGGACTTGGAAGAATTGGACCAGGGGAGCCAGTCTCTGTCCCTCTGGCATCCCAGGATGGAGACGATACCCCTGCTTGCTCACGGATAGGAGAGTGTCATCCCCTCTGGTTCACTCCTACCTCTAACAGACTTTCATAGGAATGAGAAGAACAACAATCCATCTGCAGACATAGGAGAGGAGAATAAAGGCCCTGGACACATTGGTCACCCAGGTGAGACCCAGAGCATGATCAGAACCATAAGAGATAAAACATTAACTCCAACCTACGACAGAACTACACTTACATGGTTTCAGGGGACCAAAGAACCAAACCCCTGATGCAGAGATGTGTTCAACATCAGTGAAGCAACCTCCTACAACAAACGGCAAGAAAAGTCACAGAGATGGGGCTAATGGCCCCACTCAGACCTGCAAACCAAGAGAGAGGAGAGGAGTTGAATCAACCACCCACTGGAGTTTGTCCCCAATATGGAATCTCTCTACCACAAATGACTGGGACTTAGGAGCCTAACCCCAAAAACCAGAACAGTAAGGATTGGAATCAGTAAATGGAACAAGCATCAGAACAGAGGAGACAGCCAACATGAAGGAGGGGGCATAAAACCCTGTGATCACACCAGTCTAGAGAAGACAATCACCTCCATCAAAGGAAGTGCCACAAACAAGGAGCTAGGATAGCAGCTCCACGCAACCCAATGACAAGAGGTTCCAACATGGCTCGGACTAGTTACCCACTATAAAGCCAACCCTGGAAATCTAAGCAGCAAAAGTGGGGTGGGGGAGACATTGCACCAGAAAAGAAAGAGAACAATGGGCCAAACACCAATCAATAACTTGCAGGGAAAGGGAGGGAGGTGGGAACCACTGGAGGGGGCTACAGCAGAAGAGGAAGACGGATAGGTCATAACTATACAAATCAGACCAAGATTGTATGCAGAAAATGAGTATATTAAAATAACATTTTTTAAAAAAGAATAATGTCAACATTTTTGTTTCTAGGTAAAGTCCATATGACCACACTATATCATTCTTTCAATAAACAGATTTTTTTTCCCTTGTATTGCCCTTAGAATATTTCCCTCTGTATTCAGAAATGAAGTTGGTTTGTAGAATGTGAATGTTAGTACAGCTTTGGGTGCATTCTCTCTATCTGGTTCGAACAATGGTGTTTGTATTAATTTGAAAAAAATGAACTGAAAAGCATGAAACAACTTATGGAGCATAAAATTGATGTGTTGTTTTTTTTTTTAAGGGAGTGGGTAATTTGCCCATAAAACACTGGGTTCAGCTACCTTTTTGCAGATAATTATTTAGAAATCATTTCCCATATTTTCTATGGTAATAGAGTTGATAAGTTGTTCTGACATCTCTAAATTAGCCTTAGTATTTTATATTTCCTTAGAAAGTTACCTTTTTTAGCCAAATTTTAAAGTATATTAGTAGATTATCTCAATCACTTATAATCATAATTATACTTCCTTCCTCATTCTAAATTGCACATATTTAGTGACGATATTTTCTTCTTGATTAAAGATTTTTTTCCTTTTTAATTTTTTTCAAAGAACTAGGTTTCTTAATTTATCTGCTATGTGATTTTTCTTTAATTTCTGCTTCTATTTACTCACTGTCTCTGGATTCTCTCTATTCACTTTGTTGTTCTTTTCATAATTTTCTTAATTAGCTTCTTAGTTCATCAATTTTTATACTTTGGTTTGGCTTTGGAATCACTCTTGAATGTAACTGTGATTATTTCTCTTAAATTTTTATAATTATTCCTGTCATTACTTTCAGAGTATTCTAAAACAGAAGCAGGTGTCTGAATGCACGTACAAAGTAATGAGAAACTAGAGATTCACTTCCAATTGGTTAGGTGCTTTAGATTTGTTATTTACCTCCTGACTATTATTGTTCTATATCTCTGTACTCACAGTACGTGTCCAATGTGAGTCATTTAAGAAACTTATTGAGGATTCCTTTGTAACTGTTTGTAAGGCAATTTTTTATGGTTGTTTCAAAGACTTGAAAAGAAAATGAATTTACTGAAGTATAAGAAGCTGAATGCTCTTCATTAAGTCAACATCATAAATTCAACTGTTCATATGCTTTCTTTTACAATGTTAGATTTATTCTGGATTGAAGGAATTCATTTAACTATTTCACTACTGATTCATTTCTTTCTACTTATTTTTACAGTTTAAAATATATCTAACATTTTCTAATGTTATCTAATATATTCTGATGTTATCTAATATATCCTGATGATTGGGTGATAGTAGCTTATACCTGTTTAAATTTCTTTATAGATTGCACCATTTATCACTAATGTCCTACTAACTTAAATTTTATTCTGTATAACATTAATACTACAAAGTCCTCTTTTTTGCCAACCTTTATAATTCTCTTTGGTCATTCTCTTATTTAATCTGTAAGACTTATTTTGGCTTTTTCATTTATTTAATAACAATTCTTTATTGTCATTTGTTTATTTTACTTCTGTCATTTTATTTTGTTTCTGAAGGTTTGCATGTGCCTTTCCCTTTTCCTTGTTTTAAACTACTCTTTGATATATGAATTTTTTTTCTAATAAGTTGAAGACAGTTCAATTTGCTAAATATGTTAATGGCTACTTTTAAAATTTCACTAACATTTCAGTGCAACTATGCCCTGTGCCCTTCTAATTATTCATATTGCTAATAGACATCATGCCAAAAATGAGGATAATAACAGGGCCTTCCTGATAGGGTGGAAGAGATTATTAAAAAGCAGGCCCTTAGACTCTGAAAACACAAGGGTGAGATGGAAAGGAATAGGAAGAGAGCAGCTTAGTGGCGGTAGCCATGCAGAATACAGTTTCTGAGGTGAGAAACTGCATACCTGAAACCTCTGCAGAGTTGTAAACTAATGTTACCTCAAGAAAATAAATAAAACATCTTTCACTCTAGAAAAAAGCGATGATTCATGTGAAGTTCTACACACAGTATCTAACACATTGGAAGGACTCAACCTTCACCTATTACTAAAACCGTTATAATTGTTACTGTCACTTTTCCTTCATACAAAAAAAAAAAACCTAACTTCTCTTCCACCCCCACCCCAACACACACTCCTTTGTGCTTTGTTACTCCAAGTTATAGTATTTTATGACTATTGAAACACTGCTAAAGCTGTACCATCTGTTTCCTTAAGTATTTCTAACAGGTGAATTTTCTTTGTGAACTATGTTGACACCAATCATTTTAACTTATCCATGATTAATTATTTCAAGCACATGTACTTTTATGCCTGTTTTTCATATTTGCCAAAGTCTTTCTTTTCTCTCTCATGAATGGTAACTTGTTGGGGTTCAGAATTTGTGGATCATAGCTTTGTCTCCTGTTGTTTCATATTGTAGAAGAAAAAATCTGAAGTGAGTTTATGTTTCTTTCTTCATAGATGGCCAGCTTTCCTGCCTATTTGCTTGAATGTCTGTCTTTGTTTTGGGCACCTTCACAGTCTGACAGGACACTTTAACATTCTGATAGGAAACGAGATGTCTTTGCACTAGGCTGATTCAGCACCCAGTGATCCTCTCATTGACAGAAGCAGATATTCTTTCCTCATTTAGCCCAGGAGCTCTCTTATCTTTGAATGATGCTTCTGCTCTAGCCACACTGAAATCTTCAGAATCCAATTGATTCTGATATGCAACTTCCTGTATCTTTACTTCACATTTTACAGGAACTCCTCAAACATACTCTCACTCTCACTGGACACCCTAAACATTAGTCTTCCTTGCTTTTAGCTATCTGTTATTTTAAATTTTGCTGTGCTATACAGATTACTATAAACTCTTTCTTAATTCTCCCAAATTCTTATTATCTCAGCTTTCAAATCTTATTTTCAGAGGTTAAATTTTTTCATATTTATTCAGAGCACAAAGTAGAGCTTTCATAAAACTCACTCTTTATTCCAATAATAAACATGTTCATATTTGTGCTCTGAGTGTTAAAGTCCTTACTCATTTTATGAAAGTTTTCACAGGCATTGTGTTACTAGTTTTATGGTATCTTATAATCTATCAAAGATAATTTTTTATAAACTAATTTGTGCATAAAAATTGTGAGAAAAGTCACCTTTGATCATTTTTGTATTGATAGGAACACTTAGTATTAGATCTTAAGCTAAAAGAGAGCTCAATCTAAGTATATGTCATTAGTTAAGTGATATAATCACCTCAGATACCATATAGAATAAGCAAAAAGTGAGTCCTCAGTAAAGTTGGCCATTATCATCAGCAGTAGCATCTTTGATAAATTTGACTGAGTAGAAGTTTTAAATTTGTCCACTGAATAAAGCAAAAATTGAATGACAATCTGAGAAAAATATTGGCAGCACAATTGGCAATGTTTTTACAAAGCTATAAAACTTTACATATCAACAAAACATCTGTAATCCACTGGGAGAAAAGAATTACTTTGGCCAGTTAATTTCTGCCTGGGAAAACCATATAAATTGGTTTATAACCCTATACAAGTACATATGTCCTTACCTATGATAATCAAGAAATTGAAAGTTTAAAAAAAATGTTATATCAATTTTATGCATGGAAATTTACAAGAATCTTCAAAATTAATTAATAGTTAGTGCCCAAGTGTGTAAAGGAAAAGATATTCTTATACACAAACAATGAGAGTTTGAATTTAAAAATACATATTTGATCAAGTAAGTCATATAGCACTTAAAGTATGTGAAGATATATGTACAAAATAGTCACTCTAGTATTGTTTGTAATGTAAGATTTACTAGTAAGGGTACAAGATAGGCTGCTGTAATAAAAAAAAACAAACCCAAAAGTATTCAGTGACTCAAAAATATCATCAGGAAGCCTGCTCTTTATAGCCATTCAGGGACTCATTTCCACCACAATATCGATCTATTATTCCCCTAGGACATCGCCTTATCTCCATGTTTGAAGCAGGGTCAACACCACATCCATATTGCAGCTGGTTTTAAAGGGGGAGAGAGAATAGAGTAGGCAGGCACACGGCCTTAAGGTCTGATTTCAAAAGTGATTCATATCATTTCATTATGTTTCATTAGCAAAAATACAGTCTCGTTTCTGCATTTATCTGCCAAAAGCTTTGAGGAATGTAATCTAACCACATACCCAGGAAGAAAATGAAAATGGATTTTGGTGAACAACTGCAGATATCTCCCTCAAGAAAATACTAACAACCAAATGTCCATTAAAAAAGAATTTTTTTTCTTTTACCCCCACACCCTTATCCCCACAAACAGCCTAGGCCATGGCAGGGGTGTGCTGAAGGCCCTCCCCAGAGTCCTAGCCCTCCAAAGTGACTGCCAAGGAATAATTAATTGATGTGGTACCTCCATAATGGTGAAGTAAAGAATGAATTAAATCCCCTATTCTGTTAGACACAATAGGAAGATCCCAATACATATTGTGAACTGGAAAAGCAAGATTTAAAAAATATCCATAATATGTTCACATTTGGTATTAGAAGGTGGATGCTATATGCGGGTTATGCACAGAATATTTTTAGAAGTAGAAACTGTTAATGGAGGCTTAACTCTGCGTTGAACTAGGGGCCTGACATAAATAGAAAACTTAATTTTCATTAATTTCCTGGTTTTTGTCACATGATTTTTAACCATATGTTTGTATTATGATATGTAAAATATAAATATATACAAATGAAAAAGTTCTTTGTTTAATACTCTTTAGCAATTTTCTGTTTTAGCAATTTGCTGTAAGATAGTGTTCAGATTCATTGACATGATTTTCTTTTTTTGTTTGTTTTTGTTTTTTTGAGACTAGGTCTTGCTATTTTTGCCCGTTCAACCGCAGGCTCTCGTTGCCCAGGGTACCACAGACTCAAGCAATCCCCAGCCTCAGCTTCCCAGGTAACTGGGATTACAGGCACGCACCACCACACCCAGCTATTTTTTTTTGGAACTAGGTCTTGCTAATGGCCCCAGGCGGGACTTGAACCGCGATCCCTAGACCCAGCCACTTCATAGGCTGAAGCTTACAGGCACGAGCTACTGTGCCCAGCTCATTGACATGTTTTCCAAGTTCCTTTCCTTTTAGGTTCCGTCATCCTCTTATGTCTTAAACTAGAAACCACCTTCCAATATCTTTCCTTATTTTTCTTCCTTTGCTCAAAAGTCATCTCTCTACAATGCTGCTTCAAAACTCTGCTCCCTTGTTTTGTCCTTTACTTGCTTTATTTCTCCTCTTTTCACTCAAAAAGGTGCTTATAGTGACCTAAAATGAGGATCATGGATCTGTCTTTGTTCAAAGTGACATGAAAACCTGAGGACAAGGATTATATCATTGCCCCCCTTGTCTCTAACAGAACAAATGAAAATGACTCGTAAGTCAATAAATATGTGTTGAAATTAAGACAGCCCCCATTTACTTTAAAAATATATATCAAGTGACTGAATTTTGTGAGGAATACATGATTTCTCTCCTAAGTAACTTCTCTACTTCATTTTTTCTCAATATCTCTCTTTTGTCTGGAGTTTTTTTCTCAAGACTAATTTCTGCCCCTCCCTCCTGTTACGTAAATTAAAGGACTCTAGTTTTAGAGTCCAACGATACACATATTAACCAGGGAACTATGAAACCTATTTTAATAAATAAGGGAATGTATCCATATAAATCCATGTGATTTAGTAGTTATGCAGGTAGATTGACATAAGAATATAGACAATAGACATGTACTTAGGAACATATGAGTGAATACTCAATATATTTCCTAGTTCTTTCCATAGACAGAGCCTAAAATTACTGACACCCCAATAGCATTTAGCAATGATTACCCAAATCTCAGATACTAAGCACCATTTCCCAATAAAACTAATCAGGACTTCTTGGAGAAATGACATGTCAAAAAAAGAAGACAGATGCCATTGTTAAGGCACTTCCAGTGACCTAACCGAGGAAAATCCAAGCAATAAAATAAATGACAGTGAAAAATAATAATAAAATAAATGACAGTAAATTGTAACCCATAGCATAGAGCAAATTTCTATCCATCTGTACTAATAGAGATAAATGACTTAATGAGTACATAAATAAATGGAGAAAAATTCTACAGAAGAATGCTAATTATTGCATATTTATAGAAAGATTAATGGAAATAGAAAATCACCATTAGACAAACAGCAAGTAATAAGTTTTGCAGGCAAGGATCTTCAGTGAATTGAAACCTATGATGAGGAAGAGGATATTTGCACAGTTTTGAATTATTTTCCCTACATGAAATGCATTCATTACAAAGAGAAATGTTGGGGGTGTACTACATTCCCCACTTACAGGCAGCAGCCTTGGACTAGCTACTGGGAATGAGGGGCAGGACTGAGTGTCCAAATGAAGCAACATAATATGGAAGGCAGGTAGGCTAAAAGGGGGGTGATCTCTGCCCAATGTGCACCCTCGTATTGCTGTGAAGGAGACATGTGGAGGAAGACATGCAGAGGCACTTAGAATAGATACATGGGGAGGCTGACAATGACAGCCATTATGTTGCTGTGGTATCTACTTTTGTCCCAGCTTCCTGGAAACTGCTTCAGAACCCCTTTTCTATTGTCCACTGCCAGAAGTATCCTTGCCCTCAATGGCCAGTCATGTCTGACTGGGCATTTACCCACAAAGGGATGGATGATTTAGAATTACTAGGAAACTAATCTCCTTTCTTCTCACTCTATGCATACTAATCCTATTAAAGTTCTTTTACACTAATAGTTGGCCATTGTATTTATGAGATAGACAGCTGGACCCCTTTGAGTATGCACATATGGGGCTCTTGCATACCCCTCAGTTTGTGCTAACACATTTGGTTCCCTAATAGTTACTTAACAGTGAAGCAATTATCACCTTAACTCAGTGACCAGCAATGAGACATATTGACCTCAGCTACCTCCTAATACAGTTCACTCAAAAGAATGCATGTTTTGACCTTTTGCAAAAATAATATATATGTATGCGTATATATATGTATTGTGTATGTGTTTACATGTATGTATGTGTATATATAATATATTATATATATATATAAAACCTCAATGTTTAATGAGAAAACATCAGACAAACCCAAAACAAAGGACATTCTGAAAATATGGGTTAGGGTGATGTGGTAGGAGAACTTGAGGGTATACAACAATCTAAGGTGAATATATAGACCAATTTTGAAAAAGAGAAATAAAAATACTGGATACTAATCCTCAAAAGATTATGAGAAACTAGAAAAAGTGAAGGAACCAAATTAAATACAATATGGAATCTTGCCTTGGGATCCTGGGCCAGAGGGAGTATGCGGTAGACATTATGGGACACCTGATAAAACTCCAACAGGGTTTTCAGATTCATCAATAGTTTTATATCATTGTTAATTGCCTCGTCAAACAATTTGTAAGCTGTTAACATTTGGAAAAGCTGAGAGTGAGAGGTATGTGGGACTATTCTTTTGCAACTTTTCCCTTAACTAAAATTACTTTTAAAAAGTAGTTGAAAAAAAGAAATAAGTGCGACAATTTGTCACTGTTTTTCTCTCTCATAGATAAGGGAATCAAGATCCCTGCTGAACTAGAAGTTCAGAATAATTCTCCAACACCTACTAGCTGATGTAAAGCCAGTAGTTTTTTTCCTCATTTGGTATAATCTAACTCTGGGGTTTTTCTTCTTAATTATCAGGAAGAAGCAAAGTCTGTGGCTCATTTGGCAAAGGAAACTGCCCTTATCTTATCTTTAGCTGGATAGATTGTTAAAACCAGAAAAAGCACCAGATGAGGCTCTAAACAGAGTTGGGAGTTTTACTTGCTCTCTGATTCTCCAAGCTGCCTTTAAAGCTGCAAGCTGTTTAATGGAAAACCATTTACTTAGTTCCTGTAAATCTAATGTGCAGCTTTTGCAGTGTTCTGCAGTGGTCGGAAAATGAAAAATCAAGGGTTATCCACAGAGGAGAGACACAAAGGATTCAGCAGATACATTGACTTAGTCCACTAGCCACTATTTTCAAGACTTAAGTGACTTTTCTTTGTGTTAATTCAATACAAACAGCACAACCAGAGTATGGGAATGGTCTCCAGATGTAGACTTGGAGCTTGGAGTCAGGTTCTGATCCTGCCACTGATTATATAATGTCTATAAAAGGAAGTTTTAAATAGAAATGGTGAGAATTGTGTCTACAGTCTCAGGATGACCCACAACCACATCCAACTCCACACTTCCAAACCAGGCAGGACCCCTCACCTACAGGACTCCAGGCCTAAGAAGTAGACTTTGAAATAGGCCATATGCTATAATCCACCGCAAGCCAGGTGCTGACTCCCCAAGCCTGTCTCTTCATGCTCCCCTAAAAAATAAAATTAAATTAAATAAATAAAAATAAAACTCTTAAAAAGTCATTTGTGAGCAATATAGATTGCCCTGAAGATTCAGAGAAAAAAGAGGAAAGATAGCTTGCACGCTGTACAATAATTCTCTTACTCAGATCCCTGCCTCCTTTCCATGCCACGCCTACATTCTTTCCTCTCTGTCCTTTCCCACACAGCTCTCTCTGCACAGCACCCCAGCCTCCAGTCACCTCTGCCACCTGTTGTTGCAGAGCCATTCCGTCCCTCAGTCTGCAACCTCAGTCTGCTCTGTGCCCCCAGAGCAAAGTGCTGTATTTGTCGCTTTTGTTGAATTTGGCACATCTCACCTCAGGATTCCATAGGGAATCCTGACCCACCTCTGAGGGTGGTAGGATGCCCCATCATGATCCACAGGCATCAAAGCATTGCTGTCCAACCTCATGCTAACTGGAACTGGCAATGGGTGGTGGAGAGCTGGAGACTGAAAGTTACAGGGCAAGCCTTGAGTGGCAGACTCTATACCAGGCATTTTAGATAGTTTATTTTATTTCATTTTCACAACAAATCTACAAGGGAAGTATCTTCATCCCCACTTCATAGGTGGGAACACTGGAGCTGCAAGATGTTCAATAACTTTCCTGTGTCGGCAGTGATGGAGATCAGCAAGCCAGGAAGGGCAATGACATTAGCCTGATAGGGTGTCTCAATCTCAGGTTAGAAGTGCTCCTCTTTTCCTGCACAAAAGATGATTCCCCAAACTTCTCCCCATTGAGTGTCTCATCTATGGATCTTAGGCATGTCACTTCATGTATTTTTATCCCATGTTCTTCTCTGTAAAATGAGGACATTTCCCCAGCTGCTGCACTCACAAGGCTGTTTCATGAACAGGAATGTTAAATAAAAATTGTGTGTGTATGTGGGGCTGTAGTGTTCTATTTAAACAGAGAAACAGTATCTTCTTGATGTTCGCCATTGAACGAGGTCTAACTCTTGTCACCACCTGGGTTTAAACATCATCAGTAAGGACTGTTTTCAGGATGACACAAAAATTCTCCAATATTTAGGAATTTCAAAAAGGAAGCTGATGATCTCTGAGGAAATTGGCAATCTTGAATTTCTCTAGCAGAGAGAACTAGGTGAGAAGTAGCCAGGACCACCAAAGTGGTTTTGCATTCTTCCTGCTCCAGTAACTATGAACTTGGAAGTAATAACTTCTTTGGAGGAAACTAAGTGGCCAACCCCAGAACATGGCTAATTTATTCTTTCTAGTTTCTATGAGAGGGCTCTCATTTTCCTCTAAGATACCCAGAATCTACCCCAATTTGATCCTCCTTTTACTTTCATCCATGAAGGTTTATCTCTGCCTCATAGAAAACTTGCCATGGGTCTCTGGTTTACCGCACTCTTTCCACCTGTCTGTCATCATTATCTGGAACAGCCACCCACAGTTGTCCATCCATCTTCCCTTTACCTCTGCTGTTTCCCACCCTTGTCAACACACCCAGGGTAGTAAACAGAAGGGTCTTGCAGTAAAGTCCATCAACAATTGATGTATTTGCAACTCTATTGTAAGAACAGCTTACATCCTGCAGGGACCCCAGAACTCCTGCTCCTAGTGAATGCTTTTCTTCCTGCCTTCTTTACTCAGTTTCTGATCTGACTACTTCCTTTCTGTTTATCCAATGAGTTCACTAGTCACTGGGCTAGTCATTTAACACATATGTATAGAGCTTTAGAACTTGGACTCTGAACTTAAACTGCTTGGTTTAACTTGGTGAACCTTGATTCTAAGACACACCACATTTTGGGGATATCTATGAGCATGTTACTTGATGTGTCTCTGTCTCATCCACTTATGCATAAATAGCTGTAGCAATAGTATAAATAAATAATCCTGCTTTGTAAGACTAGTGTGAAGATCAAAAGACAGCCCATGTAAAACCCTTAGTAGACCTGGAGTATTGTAAGAACATGCTCATTCCTTGCTAATAACTATGTTATCCCTACTAAGCATCAGGTTTTGTGCTTTATGTTAGAAGCCTCATAGTCTCATAGTCTGGAGAGAAACTCAGATCAGAAGGTGACACAGGAGGATGCATGCAGGGGTCACACCGGAGAGAAGATCCAGACCAGCTACCAGGAAAGGCAAGTGAAGCATCAAGAAAAATCAGGCATTTTCCACATAGATTGGAATGAACCTGCCAGACACAACAAAGGCACTGAAGGCTTGTGCATCATTAAACACCCATATGCTGCTCTTAGTGGGTCTAAGGAGGCCAAAGATTATGCTAGGGCAGGCAGTGGCCCTCGCCACAAGAAGGACTTAAGTCCCGCAGTGAGCACAGCCTGGATGTAACCTAGAAGTGCAAAGGGGTGATAAAGCACTTAAACAATCACATTATATGTTTTAAAGTTGACTCATCCTTCAATGTTTGAAAGGAATGTCTCTGATGATTGCAGCCCCTGTTGATAGCTTGTGCTGTATTAGAGTAGGCAGGGATAGAACCACTCATCTCAGCACTTGATAATATAAATACAGGGTCTTGTATCACCCTCAGGAGAGTGTTCAGCATTGCTGCTTGTCTGCAGAATTAGATCTTAGACTAAAGACTGTTGTAGGGTTTTGGTATTTCTTTGAATTACTGAACTCAGAGCTGGAAAGAAACATAGCTGTCACTAAGTTCAACCCCTCCGTTTCCTGAATGAATCAGTCTAAGGGCTCAATGGACCGACCCAAGCCACACAGCTCATTGGTGGCAGGGCAGACAAATGATCGAAAGCATTTCCTGTTGCTTCGCTAGTATATTGGCAGCTGGTTCTTGCAGCTGGTTGTGACAACATCAGCCAGGTAGCTCTAAGAAAACTACTTCAAATGTTGGAGTCACATCTAAACAAAAGCCCATCAGGATCTGGAACATACTGCTCTTACCTTCAAAGAAATCATATTGTGGCTGGGTGAAATGTGGGTGAGAAAGTTAATTTTTATCACAGGCATCCTTTTGAGACCCTGCCTATAGGGTTGCTGGTAACATGTTAGGGGCAGGTGTGGGAAGAGCTCTGAAAAATCACAACATCAACAGAACTTGGAAAAGATGAAGAGAATCTGCATGATGGATGGGATGTAAAGGGAGCTGGTGTCATACTCCATGTGAGGGCAGGTACCCCACATCATGAAGTATTTCTGGATTCTTATATATCATCAGTTAATTTAATAATACCTTTTCCAGGAGGAAAAAAGAGAAGCATGAGCCTTTCCATTGAAGACACCCCTATTTTAGGAAAGTAAAAATGTGAAAAAGAAAGAATATTCACCTTAAAATCAAAGATGCAGATCATGTGTGGACATGGAGAATAGAAGCTTGCTTTTGATGACCTCACTTCAACACAGACGCAAAAGCCAGTGTGTTACTGGTGTGAAGAGAATGTCTGGAGAAGAGTCTTTATAGTAAACCATTGACAGACAAGAAACCGGATTGACAGTTTGACTGCACCTCCTGATTTATATCTGTGTGGGCTAAGATTTTTAATGCCTCAATGCCATCCACCCCTTTCCCATAGAGTGAGGGCTTTAGATCCTGGATGAAATGATCAAGCACATGCTGGTTAATTAACTTTATGTGCCACTACAGAACAGACTGATAAATCAATACACACACCACTAATCACCTTCAGGCTGTAATTCTCTGCGTTCGATTGCTCTAATGACGCCAATTTCTGCATTTACCAATTAATTGCCTTAAAATGTTGCTCAACATGGCAACCACATGGATTATTGCTAAATTTCCAGCTGGCACAAGGAAGATAAAGTACACTCATTAAGGAATTTTGCAAAAAGGAGGTCAAGGGTGGGAAACCTCATGAAAGCCTGTTTGGGTTAAGGGGCTTTGGAGTTACCACCTGTATGTGGGTCTTCATTGTACAACTCACAGCCCATTAACTTTGGGTCTCATTCATCCTAACTGTCAAACAAGATAATAGCCTGATGCTGAGCCACTGCTACCCTTCCGTGCTTCCACTATGCCATCTGCTCTCCCACTCCCTGAAGTGGCTATTCTACATCTCCTCTTCCAGTTTCCAGCAACTGCTCCTGCCATCTTCTCTTTCTGTTCACTCAGGAGATAGCTTGTTTCTACTTTCACTGAAAAAAAGGAAGTGACCCAAGTAGATGTGCATCCAACCAGCACCAACTCTACCAGCCTCTCTGCATCTCTCTATCATTCGTATCTCAAGTCAACCCTTCCTCTAATTCACTGCATCTCACTTCCTTCATCTATTCAAGGACTTCCCATCCCTCTTTCTCCTGCACCATTCAGTTAAAAACATCCAGAAGCAACCTCCCATATTTAAATAAATCAAAATAAAACTAATGCTTCCTGGATGCTGTGTCCTCCTCTCTCTAATTACTCTCTTCACTAAACCTCTCTGCACAAAACTAAAACTCTAACTTCCTTATCACCTCCACATACTTCCCCTCCAGTGTTCTGTGTTGAAATCTTGTCACTTGTCAGTCAGGTTTTCATTCATTACCACTTCACTAATCTGCTATTATTAAGGTCCCCCAAAGATATCTCATTTGCTAAATGTATTGGCCAGCCCTGAAACCTCACATTGTTTGATGTTAACTTCATTTGGTTATTCTCTTCCTTCAATTGTCTTTCCTTAGCTTGTAAAACAGGTTTAGGTCTTCTCTTTACTCACCGGCCTCTCCACGGATTATGTTGCTTGTGCTTGCAAATCTAAACCTTTCAGTACTGGAGTGTTCCAGGGCTCCAGCCTCAGTTTACTTCTCTGCAGCTCCTACACTCACTTCCTATCTGGTGATCTCATCTGGTCTCGTGGCTTTAAATGCCATCCATGTGCTTATGGCTCCGAGTATATTATTCCAGCCTGGGCCTCTCCCCTGAATCCCAGGATCATGCTTCAAATCACCTACTTGGCAGCTTTACTTGAATTGCAAATAAGCATTAACTTATCCAGAAATGAACTCTGAATCTCCATCCCACTCCTCTACACCAACTTGCTTTCTTCTGGTAAATGGCCCCTCCATTCACCCAGATGCTTTAAGTGAAAACTCTCAGGCCATTTTGACTCCCTTCTCCCCTTCATACTTTGCATCTAATCCCATAAAACCAAAAAACCAATTGGTTACAACTTCAAAATGGACCACAGATCCAGTCGCCTCTTACCATAATTATACTAGTACAACCCCAAATTATTGCTCATAGGACTAATTGCAAGTCTCCCAATTGGAATTGCTGCTGCTTCTGTCTTGCCCTTCCAGAGTCTACTTTCCACACAACCATCAGGAAGATTCCTAAAATAAGAGTCAGAATCTGTCACTTCCTACTCAGAACCATTACCCTTAGGCTGAATGCTCAACCCCACCATGACCTACAAGATCCAGCATGAAGGTGGCCCTTGACCTATCTGCTTTTTGTCTCCCCTCTTACTCTACTCCAGACACATCAATCACCTGGCATTCTTCAGACACCCACCTGTTCTTTTGTGAGGGCCTTTGCCCTTAGTTTTCCAGATACCCAGAATGCTCTTCTCTGATACTGCTCACATCCTCACTTCCTGCACACCTCTATTCCAACACCACCTTTAGAGAAGTTTTCCTTGAGATTTTCCCAGCTCTGTTGCTACCTCCTTCAGAGTTCTCACCCCTGTCCACACTTATATGCATCTTTGTATTTTTTTTAAATTTTCTCTCTTCACCCATTATATCTTAAAACCTGAAGGGGGAGGATTTTGCTTTCTTCATGGCTAGTTCCCTGAAACTAAAGACTATGGTGGCTCTTGGTAGTCACCCATTAAATGATCATTTAATGAATTATTGAATGAGTGACCAAGTGAATGATCTCTCACTCCTAGAGTTGCTAATATGATAATATGACATAAAGCAGATAAAGCAATTTCTAGCCCATGGTCAAATACTGAAGAATAGCTATTCATTCTACCACCATTATAAAAAAAAATCTGGGCTATGGCGCAGCCAGTCACTCTGTGACATTTGCTATTATGGAGTTTTTATCTATGTCTGCATTTCATATGTGCCCATCTGGCACATATCCCTTTCAGGGATAATTGGAGAAGTATTCTTTGAGCTCACTGCTGGGACTTTGTTTAACTTGTAGGCATTTCTTTTAAACTGTCTGCTTGAGTAAGAAATGTCCCATTGACTTCCAGGCAAATTCTCCAGCTCTGGAGACAGGTGGGCTCTGAAAAGCTGACACAGTTTCTAGCCATATCACCCAGAGCATGGAAAATGTCACAGATTTCTTGGCAGCATGCTAAACTTCTGGGGAACACATGTGATGGGGGAGTTTGGGAAGAGAAACAAAGCACAGAACTCAGGTGAGAGACCAGACTAGATGTATGCATGCATCACACAATCCTTTCCCCATCCTGGCAGCTGAGGTCACACTGTGATTTCTGATATTCCCCTTGATGAACACACCTGCATCTTTACAGTTTTTAAGTAATTTGAGATACATAATAGAAAGGAAGTAGCTCCCAAAAGTAGATTTGCCTTCTGACTTCTACAGCCCTTCCCACCCTCATTGACTACCATAAGTAATTCTATCCTCCAGGAGGGGAGAAGGAGTAACTCTTCCAGACCCCCTTTTAGCTCCTGTCTACTCAGTGAAAAGAGGATGGGATATAGAAGAAAGCAGATGTAACCCTGTTCTTGACTCATATAACCTGTATGGGCTTGGGCAAGTTTCTTAAACTCTCTGAGCCTCCAGAGGTGATATGAAATTTTAAATGGCTGGGAGGATGAATGATCACCTGGTGAAGCACTTATCCCAGCCTCATTTCCATCTCCCTGCCTCGCATTCTCCTCTGGATCCTCTTTCCTTGTGTAGCATGTGAAATTGTCAGCAATTATCCTCTGTGAACTTCACAAGAAGTGTCCTGATAAAATCAGGATAGATAGATATGATTGATTTATCTTTGAGACAAGGGTAGCAAACATCTCTAACCATCTGAATTCCACATGGAAAAAAAAGAAAGTGACTTTATTTTTCTACCTGTGGTAGGTGCTTTAATAAACTCCCTCCCCCTGGATTGCTCAGTCCCTGGCAAAATCTTGGCAGGTTCTCCAACTTCTCAGTCATTTTAACTAATTAAAATCTGTATAAAATGAAACTCCAACCTTGCCTCCTATGTAAGTCTCTTTTCCTCCATGCCAATACTGTCTAGATAGCCAGAAGGACTTGAATAGAGGGCCGTCTGTTCTGCATCTTTGTTGCTTCCAGGTCATCGCCTCAGTGTAGCGTAGTTTCAATGACTGTTTCATAACCTTCTCCTACTTAGCTTTTCCAGAAATGGAGAGTCCTTTTCAAAACAAGTTTTGAGCTTCTCTGCTTCCCTGTATCAATCAGGATATGTTAGGATATGGTGCAGTAACAAGCAACTCCAAAATCACTGGGGAGCACAGCTCTCTTTCTCCTCTTCTCACAGCTCCAGCTCTGCTGGCAGGTTTGGGCTATTAGGGCAGCAAGGAAGAGACAAGAGACTCAACTGGCCACTGTTCCACACCTTTTTATATAGGTTGTTCCTGCTTCTCTTATTAGCCCCTCTGGCTGATTCTCTGACCCAGTGGGGCTTCTGTAGAGAACCCTGCAAGACCTCCCCTCTAAGAATCCCTGAAGAAGAGAGGTAGCTTCACATGCTGAAAGCTAACTTCAAATGGACAAAGAAGTACAATCATACCACATGTCAGGGAAGTGAGGAGAACAACATGGTGCCACTGAAAATCCAACTTAATGGTTTAAAAACCAGTCTTCACTTTACTTGATTCCATGGTTTGACAATTTGAGCATTCTAGTTGGGATCAGTAGACAGCTCTTCCTGTCTCATCTAGATAAAGATTTCCCTACAGACAAGCAGGTTGTATTTGATTCCCGGGCCTCACTCAAGATATGGGGAATATTGGGTTGTGTGTCCCTCATCATCCCTTAGACTTGTTGGGTTTGTTCATATGGTAATTTTGGAGGTTTCCAAGAGGCCGAACAAAGACAAGCAAGGCATCTTTAGGTCTAGACTTGGAACTGGCTTAATGTTGCTTCTTCTACCTTCTACTGGTCAACTCCAGAAGAATGGGGACTCATACTCTTTCTTTGGTGGTAGGAACTATAAAATCATGTTGTAAAGAGGAATGAAGAAGGGGACAGGTAGACAGTGATCCATCCCAAGCACAATGACTGCCACATCTTCTTGGTCTTCTGAGGGAGAGGGTTTAGAGTTGAGGACAGGACTAGACTTGATAAGACCAGATCAACACAGGTCACAAACCCTTAGGGTTGTTTGACCATACCTGTTGAAGGCCAATATTAGAATAGTAATCTTAGAACCTTTTTGTCTACAGCTTTGGATTTTATGCACTAATTCCAGTTAAGAGGTAAAGTCCCTTTTATAAAAAGAAACCACCTCAAAGGTGAAATGACCTGTGGCAGCTAATGAATCACCTAAGTGCTCATCAGGGAAACTGCACTAAAGGTTGGTCATGAAAAAGGATAGCAATTACAAAAGACTTTTAAAATGCCTCTGTGGCTGAGATAGACAGAGCAAGATAGATAGTAGTACACATTGTCATGGGGATCCAGAGGAAGGGTCAGTCCCAGGAGCCCATCACTGGGAGCTTTCTTTAAACCTGAGTACAAAGGAAACTCCCTGAGGTTTTTAAACTATACTCACAATTATGTTTCTTTTTTTTTTTTTTGAGACTAGGTCTCACTATTTTTGCCCATGGAACCGCAGGCTCTTGTTGCCCAGGGTACCACAGACTCAAGCAATCCCCAGCCTCAGCTTCCCAGGTAGCCAGGATGACAGGTGCACACCACCACGCCAGCTATTTTTTGGAACTAGGTCTCGCTATGGGCCCCAAGCAGGACTCGAACCACGATCCCTAGCCCCAGCTGCTTCATAGACTGAAGCTTACAGGCACGAGCCACCATGCCCGGCCCATACTCACAACTGTGTTTCTAAAAGATCCATCTAGGGCTCTGTAGTGCAATGGATAGTGCATTGGACTTCTAAAAGATCCATCTAGCTCCTGTGGGAAGCCTGGGTGAGTATAGACTGGACCCAACCCAGACCTTTCAAAAGTCAGTCCTATGCCAACCCCATATTGGTACCTCTTCACAAATCCAAAAGCAAAGGGAAAATGGTAGAGTTGCCAATCTCACAAACAAGTGGTATTGTAAGGGGAAGAGCAAGGAAAGTCAACTGAACAGTTCCAGTGCCTTGCACGCACTTACACACACACTGCATAGTTCAGCCAGGTTGATTCCAAGTCACTTTGCTGTATGTAGGCCTCTTACTTTGCTGTATGTAGAGATGAATGACTGCTAAGTCACCAGCAGGGTCCTGAGGCACTAAAGACCATTTCTTTGGGCCAAGGGTTCATACAATTAGTATTTCCAGTTACTCAAATTCAAAAGGCAAACAGTATTAAAAACTGAATATCATGAGGCCATTTGCCAGCACAGTGATTAAACCTCAAGGAAGCAGGGAGGAGGAACAGGCAGAAGCAAAGGCAAATGGGATCTCTGTGTGGTCTGCATGGCAGGGGGTGGGCTGGGTGCTGCGAATCCCTCTAGATACTGACCCACCCCACATAGGACTCACCCCACCCACATAGGAATATGAGAGCCTCTTCCAGGGTTGAGGGTGTCAGTGGGAACAGCACCTGGAGCACACCTCGCCCCCACAGCATGAGCGAGCACGATCGAGTAAGAAAGCCTGTTCTGTCATTGCATTGCAGCTCCAGAAACTAAAACGATCACTTTCTTTCAAGACCAAGAGTTTACGGAGCAAAAGTGCTGACAACTTCTTCCAGCGAACCAACAGCGATGCGAAGCTGCAAGCAGACATGCTGGCTGAGGTCAGCCCTAGCTCCAGCCCACTCCCCACTCCTGGAAGCCTGACATCCACCCCCACCAGGACTGGCCTACACCCAACCAGTGGCAGCAAGGCCCACGCCTTTCAGGAGCACATCTTCAAGAAGCCCACCTTCTGTGATGTCTGCAACCACATGATTGTAGGTAAGGTCTCCCCAGCCCCTTCCCTGGCCCCTTCCTTTATGCTGGCTCCTTCCTCTATGTCCCAGGCCCCCCAAAGCCAATTAAGGAGTATGAGTTCCCACCCAGACTCTGAGCCTCGGAGATTTATATGCAGGAGCATTGTCCAGGAGTGTTTGAATAATGACATTGGTGAAAAGGTTAGAGAATCAGTCATGGGCAAAGGGAAATGCTGGTGGGCAAAGCCTCCTACCTACCCACAGGAAGCCCCCAAACTCCTCCAGTTATCTGCCATTGAGGCTGGAGTCTGGGTCTTTGTGTTCCCATGTCACCTGTTGGTGGAGATGGGCAGCCCCTTGAGAGGGCACAGGATCTTGAACATGGTTCATTTCAGGCCAGGACTTTAGTAAAGGAGGAATCAGTGGGAGGCATCAAGAGGAGGCAGGTGGAAACTGAGTGCTTCTGTTCCCAGGAGGATCTGTAGCATGCAAGATGGGTGTCTGCCTGGGGAGAGGGTCTATCACTTAGTAAGCTAAAGGGGGACAGCAGACAGATTGATGTGGGAGGATGATTTGGGGCCCCCCGTGGAGATGCACTGAATCAGGCAAGAAAGATGATGTGGACCTCGATTCCGTACTCGCGCACACAGTAAAGGTTGCATGAACAGGGAAGCCACAGTGTCCATCCACTAACCAAAGAAGAAGACCTCCATTCAAGACAAAAGAACTTGAATGCCAATCATGAGATTGTGATGTCACATGGTGAGACCATTTTGCTTCAGAGTGGGTGAAGAGGTACTTTTCTGTTTGGAATACATAATAATAATAATTAATATTATTATATATATAATATAATAATAATAATATAATATATATTATATATTATATATATTATAATATATAATATAATAATATAATATAATAATAATAAATAACCCATATTTTGCTCCTGGTTGTACCTGTGATATATTCAACCCTGGAGAATGAGATGAAGGAATGAGGATGATGGAAAAGAATCAAATGACCTGGTTTTGAGTTCTGTTCACCTGTGTGACAGCCAGTAACTCACCTTCTCTGAACCTGTGTCATCATCTTACATAGCAATGATAATACCACCCACAGGGTTCTGTGTGGAAGTAGGATTTCAGTAAAGGGAACCCATTGGTATTGGTATTATTACATGAGTGTTATAGGAAAAGGTAGTCATCACTCTCCTGAGGCAGAGGATGATATTCAGAGGATGAACCAAATTGGTTTAAGAGGAAAAATATATATAACAGACAAGGCATAAATAATTAAAAACATATTATCTTGAGAGCAAGAAGTAATTAGCCCTCAACTACATGTCCATGCTTTGCAGACCCCTGAGGGATTGTCTCATTCTGTGTTTCATATTCTATGAGGGACATGGGGCAAGCTACCGGGCAGAAGGAATTGTAGTCAGAATGTGGAGTGTGACAAAATTATGAGGGAGCTCTGAGAGTTTGACATGGAAAAGACAGGATTTATAACTGTGTTTAAAATGCCATGTTGGACGAATCCAGAGATTTCTCCCATGTGGCTTCTAAAGGAAAGGTTGAAATTAAAAGGCAAATTTCAGTAAGAATCTAACCCATTTAGCTGATGAACTTGACCTACAATTGAATGGATCACCTTGTGAGTAGCAAGTAGTTTAACTTCTGTCAAGTGGAATGATTTATGTCTCTTTTTGAGCAATGGGAAGAAGTCAGAAGAGGTTAGGAACTAAATTAATGATCTAACAAGAATATGGTAGAGGGTCCTTTCTAATTAAATTATCTGTTATTTTTTGAAGTGAGATTTGAAATGCTTGCTGCTTTTTGAAGAAGACAATGTGTGTCACCATTGAACTTGGATATCCCATGGTTTCTAGTATGTCCAGGAAGGCAGAATTCTGCAGACCCTACCCACCTTGGTCAAGACTGGGTTAACAGCGCAGTATTTAAAATGGGTTTCAATGTCAGCCCCTCATGATCATATAACAAGGCCTGCTCTCATCTTCAGAAAACCATAATCTACTCACTATATCATTTTAAGTCACTATTTTCATGTTCTTCCTTCAGATAGGCTACTTTCAGAACAGTGCTCATGTCCATCAAGAATTTCAACAATAATGCTATAAACTGGCAAAGAGCAAGGGTACAGGGAAAGGGAGAGAACGGTGTCCATGATCAAATCTACTACAGTGCTTAGTATGGCCACTAGATGACTAAGTTCTTTTCGTTACGTAGATTTTGCAAAGCTTGGAGCCATACCCACTTCATGTCTCTATTTGGAGGTGACTGATACCTGCTATCAGGTGTTAGCATGGCAGGGAGGGAGGGTCTCATCATGCATCATGCAAGGTGATTGCAATCCTTAGGTAATCTGGCCTCCAACTTAGTTTGCCTAGCCTCTGTGTCAGCCTAGCAACTTCTAAAAGTGATGCGTCACTTTCAACTTCTACCCAAATTTCCACTAGGCCTTTTCAAGTCAGCGCTATTCATAACCCTTAAATAAGTGAGGATGAGTCTCTATTTTAAATCGCATTGTGACGAGTGTGAAAAGACAAATGGAACGTGTGTTTTTTAAATGAGTAACGGAAATGAGTTCACCTCCTGGGAATGTCGCCATCATTATCCTAAACAGATACCGGTCAAGTATAGCAACAATTTTGCAAGACACTATTTTGAAAAAAATCACAAAAAGTATGCCTTGTGCTAAAGAGAATTGCTCTCTACTTTTCTTTTGTTGAATTACATTATATTGTGGTTGCCTTTTAATCTTAAGAAAGGAAGAGGAAAAGAGTCAAGAAGGCATGCTGCTCTTTTCAAAGATGAAAACAAATTAAACCAAATAGTAGGCTCCTTCTAGGAAAGAAAGGGAATTAGAGAGGCAAGCGTATGGGGTAGGAAGGAAAGAGTAAAAAATAACTTGACAGGAGAAAGGAGAGGGGATGAAGAGAAGGACAGTGAAGGAGAAGCTGACAGATGTTTTCACTTCCTGAAACCATACCTACAGCTTTTACATCCATCGGTGATAAGAGTACAATGGATCTTCCTCTTTCTGTCTTTTCTCTTCAAACCTCCTGTCTCCTGTCTCCATATGCATTACTGGAAGATTTGTTTCCTTCAAGCCACAGGTTGCATTCTATTCCAAATTCTAGGAAAAGCCGTCCTTCTGTTATCCCCACAGAATGACATTTCAGAAAATATATTAAAGCAATTTTCTTTTTTCTTTCAAATGAGAAACAAAGGTTATGTAATGATAGTCAAGAAAAATCAAATTTCATTTGTGCAATTTCTTGCTGACAGATATTTGTTTAAAAATAAAAGGAATCTGGCATCCTTGTTGTCTGCCAATTTGGTTTGCAAGGCCCTGCCTGACTGTGCCTTACAGCTAGAAAGATTCCACATCAGCCACAAAAAGTGAATAATAAAAGTAGAGTGGGACCCCAGCCTCATCCATTGCCCACCTGGTTCTAATTTTCTTAACCCCTGTAATTCATTCAGTGTTGTCAACTCTGCCCTTGCCCTTGGGCTTGATTCCTGAAGCTGCTCCTTCCCTTGTGACCTGAGCACCAGGCTCTTTGGTGAAGTGGTCGTTGTAGCAGGCAGTCTTGCAGGACTGTTTTTTTTACTTATTTTTTTTACTCCCTTATCATAATATTGGATTCTCTACTCTTCATTGCCAACTAATAGCAGATTGGTGTCTTTGTTTAATGTTGTATAATCCTTCAAAATAGGTCTCCCTTACAACATTGCCAAGCAGGATGATGGAGATAGGTTGTATAATGCAGTCACATAGACCAGGCACATGTCCAACCTAATCATATCAACTCCAGAGGGTGGACCTATGCTGTGACTGGTTCATGGTGAGACCACGCACTACGCCTACACCCATCCTGTGATGGCTATTCAATAGGAGCGTGTCCAGTGAGTGACTAGGTAAACAAGAAATGGCACTATCAGAATTACACTTATGACAATTTTTATTATATAGAGAGTATAATATTCAGAATTAAGGTAGAACTACTGATAATCTCAAAGACCATTTAGCAATCAGACCTTGACGACCCACTGTGTGGGAGGCTCCATGATGTTGCTATCTGGGGGCACAAAAACTGGTATCTTTGTAAATGTGAGTGAGGAGACTGAGAGGTAGCAAAGTCAAAGCGCCAGGTAGTTATTTAGAAGCTGGGAGAGATGAAAAGTCACCCCTGCCTCTTTAAGCTGGAGATCTGCTGGTCTCCCCACATGACAGATGCACTGTTCCAAGACACACTGGTCTAACAGGCCTCCCGATGCTCTCACTGGCCCTAAGAGGCCACCCCAACCCCTTTCTCCACCCAGATGATCAGACTAGAATGTCCTGAAACCAAAACCACAGGTGGCATCACCTTCCAGTGAGGGAGAGTCAGGGGTGCAGATAAATTGTTAGAATCTAACTCTTCTCCATGGTGTTGGATATACTTCACCACACTCCTCTGCCTGCCTGTCGTAATGTCCATATATGCCAAAAGAGGAAGACATGCCAAACATTGCCTCCCTCTTGAGCTCGTTTGAAACATTTCATGAGTACTGAGAAAGGGACCAAATGGTGAAAATAATCTTTATATGAATACATCTGTCAGGAAAATAAGTTTCCCCACTTGCTAGGCTGCCTCTAGCCTATCAATATGAGGGGGGAGATGTGGAATTTCATTCTTGTTTACTAGTAATTGATCAAAATCTTAAATGACCAAATTTGGAAGGGAGGAGAAATAATTTAAAAAAAAAAAAACTAAAAGGGAAAGAATGTCTCTCTTACGTTATAGAGATTGATGTTAAATAGTGCTTTTGGTGATTTCTTGAATCACGATATAGATCATTCAGAAAAATAATGTTCTGCCCAAAGAAGAGATTATATATGATAGGTTTATAAGCTCTTTTTTAAAGATCATACTTCACCAGAAAGAAAGGCTAATATAAGAAAGTATTTTCACTGCATAAATAACAGGCCAAAAAGGAAGAACATTTGATCATTAAGGTGAACTTTTGTTAAATTACCTATGCCTCATGATCCCCAACTACATGCATCTTAGTAATATTTTATCAAATGTATTCTGAATGCATAAATTTCTATATTCTTCTGTGACCCACTTTGTGGATTTTCCCCTTGTCCCAGCTAGGAGGAAATAAAACAGCTGCCTAGAAGAGAAGACATATTTAAGGCAGAGTTTGAGTGAACAGAAAGTAGGCAGTACTGTGAACCTGAATACACTCTCAAAGTTTTCTCAGCTTGCAAATGCAAAACCTTTCCCTGACTGTGATCTTGCTGACTCATGCCTTCCTATTGAGATTCAGACCAAACCATGACAGGCAGTTTTTGGGGGTCTGCTCCCTTTGGACTCCAGCTTAATGAATGTTTGGAGATGAGGGATCTTAAGGAATAGGCCATCACCAGTTATAAAGCTGGAGAGACAGAGACCTGTTGGAAAATACGTTTCCTGCATTTCTACTCAGCTGTCATAGCAGGGAATGTTCCACTGACCTATTTTAGAATGGTCCCCTTGGTTGTGTAGCCACGATGGATACCACATCATAAAATGATGGAACTGGGCCAAAAAGGGAAAATAGGACAGCTTTTTGTGTATCTGTGGCTCAGTGCATCAGTCAGGGTATGTGTACACATGTGTGTGTGTGTGTGCATGTGTGTGTGTCTATCAGAGACACCAGTCTATTGTGAGGACCCAGCTATTAAATGCAGAGGATGGAAGGGGAGGAAGATGTAGGAAATATACATAACTAAATGCTACTAGAACATTTTCTTTGTAACTTATCAACCACTGCCAGATAAATTAAGCATAAATTAAGCATTCTACCACATGCTAAGCTCACCTAGAAAGAAAATCCGGAATCCAGCTACCCTGAACTCCCTGTGCAAATAATACAGCAATGAACAGGTACATGTGCACACACTTAATCTGTACACTTGAGCACAGCACATGCACACACTCCTACCTGCCATCAAGAACACACACTTCCATTAACACAGCAAGTATACAACTTTAAGTCTTCCCATTCATCACCATCTATCTGATTCTTTGCAACCTGATATCCAGACCCATTTATAGTGCCATAAAGACAAGTGACAAAAACTTCAATCATCAAAACTGAGGCGGAACTATGAATTCATCTGTCTCTGTTTGACCCAAAAAGACTCTATGACTTTATATGAGATCAGCCCAATATCCCTGTTTGAAAAGGTTTCAGAGAACATTTTCTGAGCACCTGTCTTCTCATTTTAAAAGCAGAAATAAAAAATGCCTATCTGATAGATTTGCTAAAAAGATTAAATGCTATGGTTCCCAAAAGCAGCAGTGCTCAGCTAGAGATATTTTTTAAGACTTTTTGCTTCTCCCTTATCTTCCTGTTCTGGGCTGCTACTACTCTCCTGAGGTCCAGTCTCTCACTTGAAACTGCCAGAATTTGCTGCCCAGATGCCTTGTTCTTGCCAAAATGCTTAAATATGTCCACAGTGGAACAAAGCATCTCCTTCCCCCATGAAACCTGCCAGTTCACTGATGTCCCCTCTCCTGTTGGGCAGATGGCACCTGCGTGCTCTCAGCTCCTGGCCAGAATCTCAAGGCCATCTCTGAGTCCTCCATCCCTGAATGCACTGTCCATTCTACTTCTGTAACTTCCCTCCCTCAAAGTCCTCCTCCCCTCCTGCCACTTCCCCTGTTCAGTCTCAACACAGCTCACATGAGCTGTTTCAAGGACTTCCTAAAGTATAACCTTTCTTTCCATCCCTGTTACCTCGCCCTTTTGCACACAGCTGCCAAACCGCTCCCTGCAAGCAAACTGACAGTGAATTACTGCCTTTCTCAGGAATGCTCGCACTACCTCATTGCTGAAAGAATTGCTACGCTCCCTAATTTGACTCGCTTCTTCTAAAAACTCCAGAACTTGCAGAGTCCAAGTCCATCTTTGTCCCCTGAGATTTGCAGAAAGCTAACCTTTGTTCTGTCATCTGTGAAACCTGTGAATATCTCTAAATGGATTATTACAGACAATCTCCACATATGGTAAAAGAGAGGCAGATGGGGTGAGGGGTCTAGTGGTGGGTGTCTCCTTCCTGACTCTACACCTAGTAGATCCTGACCTTGACCTTCCCACCATCTCATTGTCTTTACCTTCCCACTATTTCATTGTCTTTCAGATTTACCTTCCCACCATCTCAGTGTCTTTCAGATGAAATTGAAACTAACAATACCTACTCCATGGACCTGACAATCAGACCGAGTCATAAGTGTGAATATACAAAATAATCAACAAATATGTCCACTGTTCTTAAAACTAGTTTCATGTATGAAAAGTTGATAACTATAGTATACCATAGTCCTAGGAAAGCACTTTGGAGATAAAATAAGGTGACCGCACATTGCCAATTCATTCTTTCCACACCTACGTGTAAATACAAATTCTCCAGACTTAAGCTGGAATAATTCGTAAAAAAGTAAATGAGATCATGAAAACGGCAGACCTCAGAGACAAGGAGAAGCCAGAGTAGCAGAGATTATTCATGCTGGGGTCAGAAGTGTCAAGTCCAGATATTTCCCAGATGGTCATGAGAAAGTGATCACTCGGGAGGACAGCGTCTCTCAAAATTTTAAGCCAAAGACATGAAGAAGAGATGAGCGACTTTTCATTACCATGTGAACTGATGACCCAGAGGGCAAAGGCTGTGGACTCCAAAAACAAGGCCCAGAGCCAACCCGACTGCATGACTATTTTTAAAATCTAGTGCGGTAAGGAGTGGGGGAAGTAGGGAGAGTTTTTCCACTAGTAGTCAGGAACCGAAATAGGAAAGATCAACAGAGGCATTTATAAACAATGAATGCCATTAATTTTTTAAGCTAAGAAAGGGATGGAAAAGATATAATGTAGCAGAGGGTAGAGAATATAGGCAGGCAAGATGGCCCAGGGGTCTTCACATTTTTAATAGGTCCTTTCTGTTTGCTATGGCTGAATTTCCTGGAAAACATGGAGACCATCTTATTCAATTGAATTCAGAGTAGGAGAGAGATGGGATGAGTTATTTTTAATCAAGGTCCTATAACCAAAATTCAATTCTCATGGAAATATAGTCTCTTTTTTCCACTTTAATGGAAACTTTCTGACCATTGAGTGCTGACTAAAGTTTAAGGACAGTCTTGCTCTTATTTCTAAGCTCAAGATCTTTGTAATGCACTACACTCTGAAGACAGAGACAGGTAATCTAGAAATTCCCTGGAGTATGGTGGAAAAGAGAACTTTGTAAGCCCTTTCCTTCCACAGATACTTAATACAGTAGCTCACACATGCTATATATGTAAATAAAAGAATATACAAAGTTCTAGGGAAAGTTAAGAAAGTAAACAGTCATTTTCCTGAGAAGCAAGATGTTAATAAAACTGCCATTTAAAATACGGCTTTTCAGGAATAAGTTCTGTAAGGAAATATCCCACAAATAGCTACTCCTAGTTACTACATAGTTTGTCTCCAGGTGCTTACAGTATCCAAAAGGGTAACATATATTTGGATAGGTGATAGAGGTATGAGTTATATAGAATTTCAGAACTAGAAAAGTTCTAAATAAACCTACAAATTAGCCTATATCCTAAATTTAATGAGACAAAATATTTAATTTTTCTTTAAAATATTGGTCTGCATTACATGTTCAAAAATTTTATATTAGAACAACCATTTAACAGCCAGATTTTATATTACAAGTAGGATTTCCAACTTAAAAAAATAAATAAAGCATGGCTTTTTAGTTGAGCTTTTGAGGACGAAACAATAGGAATTCACTCTAGGAAGCACCTTCTTACTGAGTACATGTCTTTTTTTTTAAAAAAAGTATGAGTCAACTCTTAATTTCTCAGAAGCCAATGATATGGCCTACAGATTCAGACAGGTTAACATTGCCTCTTCTTTAACACACGTCTCACCTGGGCCACAGTTTTCAAAAGGCAAGGCAGCTGGCTATACGACTTGGCATTGGTCACAAATGGTGTTTAAAAATAATTTTGGAACCATCTATCCTTTCTTCTCTTATTTCCAAATGTGATGGAACCCAGATCAGGTATCTTAATGCAACCAAAAAATATATAAATATAACTAGTAGATTGAAAGGGAAAAACAAATAAGCAAAAGACACCAGCCAGAGATACAAGGTCAATGTTGTGTCTTCAGCCAGGGCTGCTTTGGCATGAGGGCCCTTTAACTCACTAGCTACAATAGTCCTGTTCTCTATGTTTTCTCATCCTTAGTTTTCCATCTGCTAGTATAGAATAATGACTAACTTCAGAATAATGACTTCAACTTCTTGTTTCAAGAGAACATAGGGAAGTTCGAAATTCTTTGAAACCCTAACTAGATAATGTAACCCTGATCCCAGCAGTCTCTCAATTTTCAACTGAGGAATAAAGAAGGGTAGTGTTCCAGTGCCCAGCACTGAAGAGAACTTTGTAATTAGGGTACCTGTGTTTGGATCGCATCTGAACACAGCCATTAGAACCAGGACTTCCCTTCCCAAGCCCGTTTCCTTGGTTATTGAAAAAAAAATGGCTGAAAAGAACTGCTGATCTTCATCTGCGATTCACAAGTGGGGATGATTATGCCTAACAGACAGGGTGTCAAGACTTAGCAAATAAATGGCCAGGATCCCCAGTTAAAGTTGAATTTCAGGAAAATAGCAAATCAGTTTTTAGTGTAGGTTTGCCATTGGTACTATTTGGAACACAATTGCTCCAAGCAGAATTTGAGAATACTAGAAAGATAACTGGCTTAAATTAAAATTTAACTAGACTTTGTGTTTTACCTGGGACACAGGTAAAATGTGAGACATTGCACAATACTTGGAGATGTTTAGGGATGTTTTGACTTAGGAGGAGGGGGTGCTTGACGAGGGCGGGTATAGGCCACTGCTAAAGCTGATACTCTCTAGCCGGCCATGGTGAATTATAGCAGGAGGTGGGTTACAGGACAGTGCTCTCAGCACTACCCAAGTCCTAGATCAGGGGACAGATCCAGGGAGCAGGTGCCACATATTTTCCTATACTGTTGGAGTCCCAACCCTAGCTCGAAATTCCAACAATGGGGTTTCTTTCATCTCAACCTTATTTTTAAAACTCTTTCCTTTAAAAAATAGTAGTATCTAATTTCTTATTATAAAAGGGAAATATGTTCTTTATAAAAATAGAAAATACAAATAAACAAAAGCCAAAATGCATTTATAATTCCACACCTCAGAAATATTGTTGTTTTTTTTTTAATTTTTATTTTTGTATATTTTACAATATATGATTGTATAACTTCTAATCCCCATGGGAATACACACACACACACACACACACACACACACACACACCACATTTCCC
>PVHY01013048.1:0-42538 GCA_004024945.1 Uropsilus gracilis | reverse complement strand
CTTCTGCCTGACCCTCTTCGGGAACCTTGGCATAAGGTTCTGCTGCTGCCATGTCCTCCCCTCCCCACAGATGAGGTTCAGGCCACCAGGGTCCAGAACCGTCCCTGGGCGCCTGAGGCCTGGATTCCAAGACCATTAGCACAGGCTGCTACGTCACAGCTTGGAAGGCTCCATGGTGTCCGTGGCAAGAAGACAGCAAAAACTGGACTGCTGCCACCCCTCCCCTGCCTGGGCCCAGCCTGCCCACCTCACTGGACAGGCCCAGGAGCTGAGCGCTAGGTCGGAGCAGGCTGAGACCGCACTGAGGCCACCAAGAGAAGGCCTGGCTAACAAGCGCCCGCAGGTGGAAGGGACATGGCCCAATAGCAGGACGAGGAGAGCGATGGTTAACAAGAGTTCAAGAGGGCCGGGCACGGTGGCTCGTGCCTTTAAGCTTCAGCCTACGAAGTGGCCAGGGCTAGGGATCGTGGTTTGAGTCCCGCCTGGGGCCCATAGCGAGACCTAGTTCCAAAAAAAAAAATAGCTGGGCGTGGTGGTACATGCCTGTAATCCCAGCTACCTGGGAAGCTAAGGCTGGGGATTGCTTGAGTCCGTGGTACCCCGGGCAACGAGAGCCTGCGGTTCCACGGGCAAAAATAGCAAGACCTAGTCTCAAAAAAAAACCCAAGAGTTCAAGAGCCAGGCTGGCAAGGCTTAAATCCCAGCCCTGTTACTTCCTAGCTGCATGAATTTGGGCCACTGCCTCAGTTTCCACATCTGCAAAATGGACGGAGTTAACCAACCCATGGGAAACACTTGGATGGTGCCTGGTTCCTAGCAAGCTGCACCAAACAGTGATTCCAACTGTTGACGCTGAAACCAAAGGGATTTTTACAGAGAACCAAGACTCCAGACCTCTGACTGGGAGGGTGGTGGGCACTGACAGATGCCATTGCAGAGCCAGCAACAGCTGCCCATGAGAAGAGGTTTGAGAGCCTGGCAGGCCACCACCAGCGGTCCTGGAAGACAAGACGGAGATGGGAGGAAGGCCAGAAGACAGAATGAACGAAGGGCTCAATGTTCAAAGGAGGTAGGTTCCAGGGCAGAGATGAGTGACCTCTGTCAGGATGAGTGACCATGGGAGGCGTGGGTTCCCGAGGGGTGGGTGCAGGGTGTGGAAAGGGGCTCCGAGCATGACATGCCAAGTGGGATGGAGAGACCAAGAAGGAGCCAGGTCACACGAATTCCATCCCACTAGCCCTGCTGGTGCTAGACATGGTTCAGCTGAGCCATCCAGACCTGGGCTGTTCTTGACTCCCTGGGGGTGGCAAACCAGTGCCATCGAGTCACAGGTGATGACTGAGGACGTTCAAGGGTGTGGTGCTGCACTGCTTACAGCTGAGAGGGGGTTCTGTTGGGGATCATCCTGCTGGATGTTCTGATCAGTCTGAGGATGAGGCACCAGGCTGGGGCTCCATCCTGTTTAGCCAGAGTGGTGCCAGGATGGGAGTCAGGGCTTGGCCTGAGCAGATGGTGATGGCAGGTCCAAGCTGACAAGGTGAAAAGCAGGAAATGGCCGGGCACAGTGGCTCATACCTGTAAGCTTCAGCCTATGAAGCGGCTGGGGCTAGGGATCATGGTTTGAGTCCCGCCTGGGGCCACTAGCGAGACCTAGTTCCAAAAACTAGCTGAATGTGGTGGCGCGTGCCTGTAATCCCAGCTACCTGGGAAGCTGAGGCTGGGGATTGCTTGAGTCTGTGGTACCCCAGGCAACGTGAGCCTGCGGTCCACAGGCAAAAACAGCGAGACCTAGTCTCAAAAAAAAAAAAAAGCAGTAAATGGTGCAGCGAAAGGACATGGCTTAGGACAGTGGTCTCACACTGGACTGCTCCCACGTACTGGAGAGATGGGGGGAGAGGAGGGTGCTATTCCTAATATGCCAAAATAGTACATGCCACCTGGGGTGGGGGATGTATCCTGGGCAATCAGGCTGGAGGGTCACCCTACTTGGCAGTGAGAAGTTTGGGGGATCAGAGTTTGGATTCTAAGTACACTTTCAGCCTCCAAGTCTATGAAATCTTAGAGCGAGTGAGGAAAGAGCGAGGACAAGTTGCCTGAGGTGTCTGGCTAAGAGGGGTCAGCTCCTGAATTAGCACCCAGGCCTGACTCCTGGTCCTATAAAAATGGCTGCAGCTGTCTGTACCTTTGCAGAAAGAGACCAAGACCTGCTCTATCAGTTCACCAAATATCCATCTAATAGAGGAGCCAAGGCCACCCGTGCCCTCATCTGCTGATCCTCCATCCCACCCAGGTCTACAAAGCAGACGGGTCTCTCCGAGCACCAGAGGCGCAGCCCCCTCGCCCAACTGCCCCTTCCAAAGGGTTCACCTCAAGGGGCAGACAGGGCTCGCAGGCTGACAGCCATCTGGCACGGGATGGCACCCACGACTCGGCCAGGGGCGCGCGCCCCAGCTCAGCCGTCTTCTGAGCGCGGTTATCCCCGATGCGCACCAGCTGCCACAGCCTGGAACGGCGCGCGCTGCGGTTCACGCAGTGAATGTGTATTTAAACAACCCACTTTTTTTGTTTGTTAACTTCAAGAAAAACAATTTGTTTAGGAAACTCTGGATCAGCACCACGAATAAACAGCAAAGACAGCTGGCCCCAACCCTGAAATTACAGGGAACAAAGCAGCGGAGGAGGCCTGCGCGGAGCTGCTCACTTGCTCGTCTTCATGCGACGACGGCAGCTTCGTGACAGGGTCAGGCACGGCGACTATGGCTGAGCTGGACCAGAAGCAGCAGCCTTAGAAGAAAAGGGAAAAGAGGCGAACTCTTCCGTGTGACGCAGGAGACTATGCCACGGCGGCTCTCCACCACGCGGACTCTAGACTCGCCTCCCCTCCGCGGTGTTGCTCCCAGTGTATTTTTAGGGAAGAAACACTGGACAGCATGATGCCTTTGGCCAGGGGAGGAGGCTCAAGGGTCCCCCGTAGCAGAGGAGGGTGTTCAATGGCACGTGCTAACCAGGGCAGTGATGAGACGTGAAGAGAATGCAAAGCTTCTAGCAAGGAGCTAGCATTTGGGGTTCCAGTTGGGAGAGAGCAGCTGTGAGGTGCTCTGTACTGCCAGCCAGCCTCTGCAACAGGAGGGGTTATCCTTCTCCTAAGGGGCTCCCGCCAGTGCCTAAGGAGGTCGTGTCTGAGTTTGTACCTTTTCCTGCATTTTTCTCTCTGCTAAAAATGGAGGCTTGTTGGCGTCAGAACTGAGACTGCTTCAGCTAAAAACCTTCGGGCTGACCATCCCCGCCCTGCTAGCCCAGTTCAGCCCCACTTCAATTGGGGCAAAAATAAAACGGGGACAATTTTAACTTTAAGGACCATCTCCATAAACAAAACCGACCCACTCCGCAATTTGTCGAGGGCATTCCTCCCTCCAAACCCTCCTTATTTAATTTCTGGGGAATGTTAAATAGGGGCCTTGCAAAACCCTGCACCGCCTGACGTCAACAGCTCTCTGACAACGTGGACTTTTCTCCGTGGTGTGGGGAACAGCCACCACGAATGCTGATGCTTTTCCAGGCTCCTGTCCCAGTTGAGATTTGGGAGGCACTGGTGTCACCCTGGGAGACTGTGGGAGGAGGAGGGTACCCAGGAGTGCCCCACCTAGGGTCCTGTACCTGCATTTCCTGGATTTCGAGCACCAGAGAGCACCAAGCATCCACTGAAGCTATCCAAGTAACACCTGGACTAGAGGTTTTCTTGAAAAAAGGCAACAAAAACACCTAAGTCCACACTTGAAAGACATTTTTGCATGGCACGCTAAGTGGAAAAGCAGTATCTCCTTGGCGTAAACAGAACTGGAAAAATATATACAATGGAACAACAATTCCGTGGACTCGTAAGATACCAAGATAACTTAAGACAAGAAGACTAGTTCTAGCCAGATGCTAAATCTGGGGCCAGATTTTCTCTCGGTCAAAGAAACAAATGACTGAACAAATGACCTCATTAAACATTAACAACACAGGAGCCCCAAACTGATTGACCGAATGTGGGGTGAAAGGGAACTGGATGCTGTTTAATGCCATGTCCAGTCAGCCCACACAGCCTCTGACCCACTTTCTGAGAAGCACTGATCTGGCAGAAGGAACCCAGGCTGAGAATACACAGCCCTTTGGTTCGAATCCAGGCCTGGCTGCAAGAGCGAGCTTTGAGGTCTTGTGCGGCCACCGACCCTTCTGAAACCCTTCTTCTGAAAAATGGAGCACAGCCCCTCGTCCTACTCACCCTGGCACAGTTCCTATGAGATGAGAGATGAGAAAAATGCTTTGCAAAGTCTTCCGGTTGAAGGCAGATGGAGTAGAGGGGCTACTTTTTGAGAAATCTCAGGGGCCTGATGGATTATTAACTTTCCCCGGCGATAACTTACTGCCCAGACAATGTGGCGACCCATCTTGGTTATTAGAGTAAAGAAATAAGCCACTTGAAAATTCTCCTTCACAGTTTACATTTCCAATAGCCACGTGGGTCTCAGATGACCCCACTCTCAGGGGCAGAGTGGAATCTGTACACAAGTCTTTCACAGGGCCTGGTTTCTCCGGGGGATGCCTTCTTTTGCTTCTGAGGCATACCCCACGGGGCTCAGAAGCCCCCCCATGTACATCAGATCTGTCACTGTGCCTGGGTCTCAACTTTCACAGTCCTACCTCTTCCAAGTGACTATTCGTTGGCAGCTGGGACACTGTGTGTGCACCCTGTGCTCCCCAGCACCCTCACCTTGGGTCTGGGTTGGCATCTCCCCAGCTAGAGCAAGAGTCTTCCGAGGACACAGGCCAGGTCTTACTGCTGACCCCGTGCCTGGCTCAGTGTTTCAGACAAAGAAGGGGCCTGGTAAGCAGTTGTCAACAACAACAACAAAAAAAATGCAAGGAGAGATGAGCCACAGCTTCCTCCTCCTTCTTTGGCTCCCCATATGCACCACCCTCTCTCCTGCTTGCCCTCTTCTCATTATCTGGGGTCAGTGCCTCCTGGCATCTCTCTCAGCTCTCACCACCCTAGCCCTGGGACTTGCTGCCTGGCCACAGTGAGGTGTGGCCAGCCAGTGTCCCCTCCTCTGACCCCCCCCTCCCATTCAGCAGTTACCTCTGACTCACAGCTCACAAGGATGTGTGCAGAGGGACCCGAGCCCTGGCAGTTCTTGCTGTTGTTGCCTAACCAGCACCAGATCACCCAGTAAGCTACTACTGCCAGTCGGGAACTCTGGCGGTCTGCTCATATACCTGATTGGGCCATTTTCCTCTAGGTCTCACCCTTCACAGGAATGGAAAGCACATGCTCAGGGAGGTCCACAGACCAGGCGCAGAGCACACCAAGGTGAGGCTCCTGGGGGAATGCAGAGGGCCCTGAGGCCCTTTCCAGGCCGCTCAGCAGGCAGGTCTACTGTCCACAGCTCTCTGCTGAGACAACTTCTCATGCAGGAACACAAAGCTCTCCTCCTTGGTGGTTCTCTAGGAGCCCGAAGGCCTGACGCTCCTAACCTCCAGAGGGAGGGTGGGGAGAGAGTTACACCCCATAAAGTTCCCCCATGTGGGCCTAGGGAACTGTGGCGGATTAGCCAGGAGGCAGTAGTGTGGATGGAGAAGAAGCTGATCAATTACCTGAACTACCTCAGTTTCCTCACCTGTAACAGGGAAGTCATGACTCCTGGGCCTTCTAGGCAGCGGTGGTGATCCCAGGCCAAAACGTGCTTGGCTACCTGAATGGTGGCGTCATGCCAGTATCCCTTTTTGGCCTTCCCCACGGGTTTCTGAGATTCACCACCTCCAGAAAGCATCTACAAATGGGTTCAACTTGAACCAGAAATACCCTGGTCCTGGGAAAACTCTCCTGCTGGGCCATGGTGATTTGGGAGCAGCTTCTCTCCCTGAGATTTTCCTGCCCAGTTTCCCTTCCTATTGCTCCTCCTTCTGGACACCATGTTGTCCTTCTCATTCCTAAGTTCTGATCCCAGCCTGGTGCAAAGAGAAAAGGCCACATTCGAGCCAGGTGCAGCAGAGTCTGAGGGGACAGAGACTGCCCAGGCATCTCATTCTAGACCTGCTACAGTGAATGATTGCTCAGGCTGTGACTGACACCCAGGGGCCTCAGTCACTGATGGAACGCTTCCCACTTCCTCCCAGTCAGTCTCTGGTACCCCCACCCCAATGCCCAAAGGGGAGGGAGCTGCAGCACCACTGCCCTGCCTCATGATGCCATAGCAACTGAGGCCCCCTCTGCTGAGTCAGAAGTCGGTAAGTTGTCTCTATTAGATGGTCAGCCCCCTGGCATGGGGAAGCACGTCTTCCTTGCCCAGCTCTGCACTTCACTTCTGGCACACAGCAGGAGACAGAGGCTGGGGGCATGAAAGAACGCCTGTTCCCCAGCTCCTGCCTTATTTGATTGGTTTGCTTTTCCCTGCTCTGAAGGAGGCTCAGAGTTTGATCAACACCCTAGCATGGTATCGGTACAAAGACCCCGTAGGACGCCTGATGGCAGAGAGAGGGGATGAACTGAGATACCACTGAGCTGGTCATACTCTCACCTCTCAGGCTCTGTGGGGTCATCCCACAGCCTTGGAGGAAAGTGTTCTAGTAGTGAGTCTAAGGAGGGGTGGCCTGAGTGAAGTAAAATAACAAGATGGGGGGGGGGGGAATGGGCCTTAAAGGTTTCACTTTCAAAGATGCCTTGGCAGGGACAAGCCCAAGGCACACAGCTGGCTTCAGACATGGCAGGCTAACACTTACCTGCCCAGGAAGTGAGCAACATTGCCTCAGGGTCCAGTTTCCCCAGCCAGTTTAGACGGGAGTGTGGCTGTCTCCATCACCCACCTGCCCTGTCCTATTCTCTGCATCACAGCTCCTGTGCAGCCTGGCTTTAACTCCGTGCCACCCCAATCTTTCAATCACTTGAGAAGTGGAATCTTTCAAGGACCCTGAGGTGGTGGGAGGGCCCCACAGAGGCTGAGAGAGGGAGAGGTGAATATTTTGGGGCCCCAGATCATCCTTTCGAATCAGCTCTGCGGACACTGAGGTAGGAAGCCCTTTAATGCAAGGAGCTGAGGTTGAGTCCAGCGGTAAAGTGAAGTCTGGGCCACAGGGCTGGGGCCTGGCAGCAGGACAATGGGGCACCCCTGTGGGGGCACTAGGCAGGACCTCTGGATGCGAGTTCTCTGAGTGCCAAATCCCAAAGATGAGGTCAGCTTCCCGCCTCTCCCCCAAGGGGCAGTTTGTGAAAACTACGGACAAGGAGGTCTGGGAATGCTTCTGCTCCTGCACCAGTGGTAGGTGGGGTGCTCCCCCACCGTCAACACCCGGGACAGCATTATGTACACCCAAGCATGGAGGAGCTGATATGATGCTGCTGAGGAGGAGCATCGGCTGGAGGAAGCAAAGGGAGGAGGGATGAGAAGCTGGCCTCCTGGGGCTGGGCTGGGGCTAGGAGGGGTGAGCACACCCATATTCTGTTACCTCCATGGGCTGGTCAAGGTCTGCTCCAATGTGCTGAGCTATTTTCATTATCTCCTCACTTGACGCCTCTCCCCCCATCCTACCCCACAGTCCTAGGCACACGGCAAACACAGATAATACCAGCTTAAATAGGGGCATTTGATTGGTGGGCAAGAGACGGTGAGGATGCCCTAGTAGATGAGACAAACTCTGGGAAAATGGGCTTCTCCAGTTCCCTTAAGGAGGAATGGGGAAGCAGATGGGCCAGGCCAGCTGTGATTGGGGAGGGGACTCTGATGCTGGACTTTGAGACCCCCTGGCTAGCTTGAATTCTGGCCTCTCTTTCAGGCCCTGAGCTATAACTTTCACAGATCTTGTTTAACTTGAGGACTGCGGCGGGGAGGAGGGGCAAGGAAAACTGCATTCTTCCCCCTCAAAGCCAAGAGTCTAAAGTAATACTTCTGGTTGTAACTTATCCCGGCCTGTTTGTGATTACGGCCCCTTGCTCGTTTTCTGGCAGGACGGCCCTGGAACCCTGCAGCACGGCTGACGGCCGACGGGGAGAGACACCCTCGCTCACATGGAGAATCTTGTCCTCGGTTGACATGACCAAAAATGTCCGTCAGCTCTCTGCTTTCAGCAGTTCTCCAGGGCAACTCCTCAAAACATTACTTTATTTTACAAAGGGGGAAAAGTTACCCCCAGCCCCTACCATGAAATTCCACAAAGCTAATCATATTCTTGCTGTTACCAGCACCATCTGGGAAAACACAGCACTCACAACAGCCCTGTTCACTGGGGCAAATGAAGGGGAGGGAGGTACGGCATCTTCCCCCTTTGCTACCTCCCCTGCCCCCCCACCCCCTTTATCAGGGGTGAGCATGTGCATACACACGCATACACACGCATACACACACACACACACACGCGCGCGCACCTCTTGTTGAAGCACAGAAGTGGCTTAGCAAAGCTAGAGACTATTTCTGACTATTTCTCAGCTGTTCTTTCTCCGGAAATTTAATCTGCAAAGCATTTGGCCTCACAAAGCCTGTTCCAAAGGTGTCCAGGAGCCCACGAGCCCTGTGATCATCATTACAAACCCAGGGACGTTTGCAGCCAGTGACCCATTTGGCTGCTCGAGGGAGCGGGCTGAAAGCTTGCCAACAGGTCAAATTCCCCTCGCCTGCTCCCTCGAAGACGAAACTGGCTTTTTCTCAGAGCTCGGGGGGTTGGGGGGCACTGGAACTGTGGAGACAAAAGGCTGGCTTCCTGCCTGTGTTGGTAGAAGCACAGTTTTTTCTCCTAACTGCGCCTGCTTTCTGTAGGTGAGGAAAGCTGTACTTAGAGAGCAAAAGTGAGCTGCTGGCGTTGCCTGGCCAGTGGGAGCCCTCTCACGCAGAGCCTGGCATTCCTGAACACACACTGATGCTCAGCCCATTGAGATGATACCCCAGCACGGCCTCAAGGAGTCACCCCTTGATCCAGGGCCTGGTGCTAGACATGGGTGGCAGGAGCTGGCAGGAAGTCCTCCTGGATGGGGGAGCTCACCTGGTTAGGCTGAGCCTGGGCGAGGCCTGTGGCCAGTGCCACATGTGCAGGTGCAGGGCCCGAGAGTTTAGGCTGCACTGCAGACCCAGCCTGACTGCAGAGGCTCAAAACTCTGCTTCCATCAAAAAACACGGAGCCTGCTGAGTGCAGAGAGGGCTGGGCCCTTTCGAGGGCGCCAGTTATAAGTACAGAAAACAAACGAGAAAAGACAGAGTGTCCAGAAACACAGACTGGAGGCTCAGCCAACCTCAACAGCGACCTCACCACCGTCATGGGGGAGGGGAGCAGCAAATGGACCTAAGGAGGCCTGAGGGCTACATGGCCAGAGAGTGAGACAACATCACTTTGGCCTGAGAAGGGGTGCTAAGTAGTGGAGAGTGCATTCTCAACTAGGGGTGCAGAAGATGATCTGCATAGGGGAGTGAGGGAGTCTGCCTGAATGCTTAGGGTTGGGGAGCTGTGGCTTCACCCCAAACCTGGTCAAACCTGGCTGAGCTGAGTGGTGAACTAAGTCACTTAACTGCAGAAAACTGAGTCAAGGCAGTCCTCTTCCCTTCCAGGCTCCCTCTGAAGTGCCCCTCAACCTCTTCCTAGTCCAGCGGAGGCTCTAGCAGATCTGACCTCTACTGTCCTCTCTGCAGCCTGGGGAACTCACAGCACCCAGCACACTGGGCTCTGGCTTTCCAAATAAGCAAAATCCATATGAGGAGAAAGGCAAACATGAGATTTCCCAAACTTGGTGAACTGTACCTGCTGGAAGCCACAGCCCATCTCCCAGCTGTGCAGCCAGGGAGCAAGCTGCTTCACCCCTGCAGGCTTCAATTTCCTCCTTGCCAACATCTGCCTTTCCTCTTAGTGAGAGGCTGCATAAAAGCAGGGGTTTATGTTATATTTTATATCATAAAATATGTACTGAGTCAGAAAGTGGTTACTGGGAAAAAAGGTCCAGCATCCCCCCACTGGCTGGTATGAGTAGATGTTCCCCAGGAGCCTTTGGCCTGTCCATGGTGCCCCAGCAGGAGTCTCAGAGAACAGGCTTCTGGCCACTGGGCTTAGGATGCTCCGTAAAGACTTGGTGCCGGACCCAGTGACCCAAAGGCAGCTGGGGGCAATGCCAATGGAGCAGATGGACGGCAGAGAGGGTGCCACCAGAGCACAAAAAGCCCACGTGAGCCTCGCTCCCTGCACGGCCAGACCTCAGCAAACTCCAGTTGGGAGTCTGGCTTTCTTTCACCCCCTGCAGAGCCTGGGTTGCTTCCTCACAAACCTGGTCAATAAAAGCTTCGAGGAGGCAAATGCATTTTAGCCTTAGCCCAAGAGGTGCCTAAGGAGGAAATGGAGAACTGGGACTGAGAATGAAACAACCCCCAAAATTCCACGAAGAACAGTTCAAATGTAGATGGAAATGAAGCTAGGGGTTCCATGAGCCAGAACTCCCCCCACTTCCCCTTCTTACTGGGACTCAACAGTTCAGCTCCCAGCATGGGGAGCCCTAGGACAAATTGGCGCCTACCTGGCTTCTTGGGGTGCTGGGTAGCCCTGGCCATTCTTCTACAATGAGGCCTGGGGGGTCCAGCTCAGTATTGGGAAGCCAGAAGATGAGGTTATGGAATCAGAAAAGATGCTGATAGAGACAAGGGCGGTTGCCTTGGGTAAACCCCCACAACCGCCGGCCTGATTACTGAAAACCCAACAGCTGGGGGGGGGTTGGGGGGGGTGCGGTGGTGGGGTGTGTGGAACATCGCCTGGCCACAGGGTAATCTGCGTGAGAAGAGGAAGGGACAACTCTTAACCTGAATTCCCTGAGGTCCTGACAAACGATACTCCCCACAAGGAACCGCAGTCCTGGGGTGGAATCTGTTATGTCAGCGTGGAGCAAATGTGTGGTAAGACCCATGGCTTGCACTGGGGACAAAGGCTGTGGATGTGTACATGTGGGAGGATGTGGGGGTCTCTAGTGTTGCCTGCTCTCTGAGCACCTGTGCCAAGGTATACCTGTGGGGGGAGAAGGGGAGTCAGGTCCCCCATTAACGGTGTGTAAGATGCCCACGAGATATATGGTGACTATGCCTGGCACCTCCCGGCCTCTCCCATTTCTCCATTTCTTTTTTGCCTTCTCCTTCTTTTTTTTTTGAGACTAGGTCTTGCTACTTTTGCCTGTGGAACCTCAGGCTCATGTTGCCAGGGGTATCACAGACTCACGCAATCCCCAGCCTCAGCTTCCCAGGTAGCTGGGATTACAGCCGAGCACCACCACGCCCAGCTATTTTTTTTGGAACTAGGTCTCCTATGTTGCCCCAGACAGGACTCGAACTGCGATCCCCAGTCCCAGCCGCGGTCCATAGGCTGATGCTTACAGGCACGCGCCACCGTGTCCGGCTCCTCTCCCACTTCTTTGCAATCACCACCACTCTCCCCGAACCAACAGGCCTGCAGCGTGCCCTTCAAGTTCTGCCCAGGACACCTTCAGGGAGTCTTCCCTGGCCATACTTCTTTCAACCACTTCTTTCCCCATCATTGCATTTGTTTATTTCCTATGTTTCATGTTTCAAATTCTAGAATGACTCCCCGGGTTTACTATGACTATCTCTGCTACGTGTGAACCTGGGGTGGGGAACTCTGTTGGCCTGTCATTTCTGGACTCCATCAACTAATGAAGAGTGACAACCTAGCATTTGATGATCTCCTCGCCAGGGCTGGATGGCGTATGATTCACCAGATTCTTTGTTGTTCAAACCCACGAAAGCAGTACTATGGAGATGCTCCTGAAAAGAATGCGTGGAAAAGAGTTTGCACCCCCAGAAGGGAAGGCACTCAGGTGTTCCCCAGAGGCTGAGGCTGGGAAATCTGCAGTTGGATTTGCAAGGTCCCCATCTTTTCTTTGGGAATGGCTAGTCAGGGAAAATGGCCTTGAGGGAGTGAGGACATGACAGACCCAAAGACAAGTGAGTGACCAGCCTCTCAAGCTGGCTCCACCTGTTTTGTGCCAACTGAAATAGATGGAAACAAAAAGGGGGGTCAGTGTCCACTGCCTCACTAGCTACATGGCAGCTGGTCTCAGGCAGCACTCATTGCTGACAAGTGCTCAGATGCCTCCCTGACAAGAGTCTCTGCAGATTTAGGTCAAGAAAAGAGCTGTTTCCAGTCCCTAGACACACTTCCCCAGCCACCTTCTTCCCTGCAGCCAGGCTGGCTGGCTTTGAGTACACTATTCACAGGTCCCTCTGCTGCTCACCCACTCTCCATGGCTCTACCTCTTCATCCACTGCTACCAAATTTCCACTTTCTTCCTCAGCACAGACCAGCTGGGGCGAACCTACACATGTCTGCTGTTTCAGCCCCCAAAGATCCAGCCCCCTGCCTGGCACTGCATTCACGTGTAACTGGAATTCTTTCTCCTCTTTGTTTATGTCCCTTATTCTCAAGGCCCAGCTCAAAGTATCCAACTCTTCTAGGCAGTCATCCCTGACTGTGCTACTTCCCCACTCCCCAAGGACTTCAATCTGTGTCCTCAGTAGAGCTACCCCCTGCTGGCTGGGGCTGCCCAGTTGTGCACAAAGCCCCTGATTTCATGAGGATACTGTTTCTGGGTCACCTATAAGAACCTGAATTCTGCCTCTGCCTCTCCACTGGGCTGGAGCGAGGATAGCCGTCCAAGCCAAGGTTGTGGGACAGGGGAGCGCTGGTCCCCAACATGGTCTCTTGCCTCAGTGCCTTATAGTGAACGCCCTGCTTGCCCCTTTCATCTCCTGAACCACCAGGGCCGAGAGAATTCTGAGATCACACCGAGTGCAAGCCAATGTCTGGCCAGGTGGGAAAACTCAAGATAGAAAATGGCATGCCATGGTCAGTCTGGGGCAGAGCTGCCAAGTCCATCTATCTTACTATCTGTCTTACCATCCATCTTATATGATGGTCATGTGCTCAGCACTGACTGTGTGCCAGGTGCTACCCTAAAGCCTGGATTCATTTTGAATCTGTTTATACTAAGTCTCTGGTTGAGGCTTGCATTTTACACGTAAGGAAGCAGATGGTTTGAAGACCCCAGTAACTTCCCCAGTGTCACCACTAAGTACCACATCAAAACCAGACTTAGTGAAGCTGGAACTCATGTTTTTAATTGCAAGGCTATCCTGCAATCATATTCTCAAAACCACCTCTAGTCTGGGTCAAGGGGCCCAAGATTGGACTTGATGTTTACTTCTCTGGATGTATGCTCTATGGCTCTCTCCCTTCCAGTCAGCTCATGGAGGGGATAACAGTTCTGTGAAGTGGATAACAGAGAAAGTCTTGGGGTACAAAGGACTTTGGAATTGTTGATGAGGCTGCTACAGCAGGAACTTATATAGACTATGAGTATTAAAGAGCTGTCAGCTGATAGATGGAATAGGATGTCATGGGAAATAATTACCACATCCAAAAGGAGACGGGCTCACTGGAACCAAACTTTTAAAAGGCAGAATTAGAAGCCTCAGTCTTTACTTATGAGCAGTACAGAATGCAATCATCCTATCTTTATAGAAAGCAGTCTATCATATCTTTATTAGGGTAGCTTTTTTTGGAATTAGTCTGACTTGGTGATCAGGGGTTCCTCAGTAAGCATATAATCTAAGCAAAATATATAGAAGATATAAAAGTTTACTTAAGACTTATTGAAGTTTCTTCAGTGGAAAGCTATGCTGGGTTCACAACACAGTCCACCCCGTAAGTATTCAGGATGCTCATATCGATTACTCTGAACTCCTTAAAGACAGGACCTAATGGATGCATAACCAATCAACACAGTGCCTGTGAAAAAGGAGGTCTTCAAGACTTGTGAAGTAAATGAGTAACTAACTGGAGGATGACAGCATGCAGTATATTTCTCCCTTATAAAAAGTTCACTTAGTACATATCATTACCTCTTTAAACACATGAAGAGGCAGAAATCAAAGAGATTTCAACTTAAAATCACAATTAGGAGATCATGAGATCAGAAGCCTAGTAGATAAGGGACAGGAAATAAAATGATTGCAAATATAATAATTCAGGTAACAACAGGTGTCCTATTATTGTTAAGATAGTGATTATTTGCTCTCTGCATAACACATTACTACTAAACAAGCAAAACTGTTAAAACCAACATGTTTTGGGACACATTACCCCTCTCCTCTACATCTCCTTTTCAAAGAATCTGTCCTCCAACAGCCACTGCTGAAGAAGTTTGCTAGATAGCCATATTTATACTCCATGACTTCTCTTGGACACTGCTGATTGGTCCAGAACTAACCACCTGATCTAAGGTCTGCCAATCAATTGGCTGGCCAGGAACCAATCAGATTTAAACTCCCAATTTTGAACTCCAGGAAACAGTGGCCACTGTCAGTTGCTGGTGGTTTTCTCCACTGGAAATTCATGCAGAAACTGGTCCCAACAAGCCAACAAAAGGTGAACAGACTGTTGTTTTGGGTAAACAAGAAGAAAAGCTGGTCTACAGCTGGACTTTGAAACCACACAGTGGTTTTTGACTTGCGCTGACTTTCTGATTCCCAGTCCCTGGGAGGTTGGAATGTACTTTCCACACTTGGGTTTATGAAATTTTCCTACAGGCTTTCAATAATCTCTTGAGCAAGTTGAAGTGGATTTGTCTTCTCATAACTTAATATGACACTATAGCACAGACTTTGGAAGTGACTGAAAATTTCCAAATTCCCCACAGCTCAGTTTTCTTACCAGTACAATTTTACACCTGGAGGGACCAGGCAAGCACGATATTTCTTGCCACCATAATTCTTTAATTTCAGATCCTATAGTTATGTACCTCAAGGGAAGTATAAAAACCCCCAGTGTAACTGTGCCAGGAAAGGAATAGACTCAGTGAAGGAAAGCTGATGCAGGAGAAGAATGAGCATCTGCTGACTCATCCCCCCAATTCCTCTCCTGGCTACCTGAGAAGGAGGAAACAGTCCTGCAAAGTTGGAGACAGCTTAGATGAAGACAGAAGTTGGAGCAATTGAGACCCTCCCATCACCATTCTGCAGAAGTTAGACCAGATTAGGTCTGCTGGAAGGTGAAGCCAATGTGGTCTTTGAGGCAGAAGAATGCCCTACAAAAAAAGGCATTTGGGGAAACTGCTGTTTATGTCAAAGGTAGAGGGGATTTCAAAGACAAGATAGCGGCAACAGCATGCCCTGCTGTTTGGCAAAATTATCAGAGTTGCTGTATCTTGCTGCTAGATTTGTCCCTGTTGATCAATGGAGAGAGTCTTTCTGGCTGGGCCCCAAACCCACAGTGTAGTCACAAATGCTTTTCTTGAAACTACTCAGAAGCCACTTTGGGTGTCTCTGACTACCATTCATTCCCTGGATGAGGCCTCTCCTCAGTGCCAGGTACACACCATTTCCTCCGATCTTCACAACTGTTATTTGTCCCCAGGTTCAAAGGAACAGTTAACAAGTGAATCCCTACTACCTAAGCAGAGAGAGGAACACAGAACCAGCTGCCTACAGGGGGCCCTGTGACCATCTCCAGGAGCAGACCATGACTCTCCCCAACACATAGCATCACCAGCTAGGGAGCAGACCATTCTCCCCCTTCCCTTAAGTCCTCTGCAAGGAGAGAGAGCTCAACTGCTGGACTCTAAGGAATGACGACCCTCTTAGCCCCTTACTTCAGCCACAAATGTGCCTCCTACCCCATGGGGTCATTCTATGGCTGCAGTAAAATGATTCATATGAAGTGCACAGCTGGCACCTGGTGTTTATTATTTATTGGTGCTGAACTGCCTTGCAGACATCTCTCACCAGACCAGTGAGATCACAGAGCACTTGTATAGCCACACCTCCTAGCCACTCAGTGGCTGTGCAGAGGGCTTTAATGAACAGGCAGAGCCAGAGGCGGCTGGGTCCCTCAGTGGATACTGGAGGGCCTTGAAGACTAGCAGGAATGGACTACAGTCAGGGTCCTCCCAAAGGTAGGCAAGGCAAAGGTTCAGGGGCAGGAATGATGCTAACTGGGGCTGCTGCCCCAACAAGGCTGGTAGAAAAGCCTCCACACACCCACCACATCCCAAGGTCAAAGGCATCACAATCAAGTCTTTGTTTTAAGAGTTCAAAAGCCTCACTCACCACTCCTTCCAAAGCCAGCTTGCAGCATGCAATACACCTCCCCTCCCCCAAGGGCAGGCCGGCTTCCTCCAACTAGGAACTCCCCTCCCAAGGACCAGCAGTTTGGCCCTCTTCCTTTCTCCTTTCCACCCACTTAGTTTCCCTGGTTAAGCTGGTCAATACTCCAGGCCGTCTGGCTTCCGATGGCAATAGACAGTGTGGGTTTGCACATTGAACACAGCTCTCCAAGGTCCCTGATGATGAGCAGCTGTCCTAACTAAGCAGAAAGACGGAAAATGCCCAGAGAAATGAAGAAGCCCCATTCAGGGAGGTTGCAGCTACTTGACTCTCTTGCAGAGTCTTCCACCATGGGGTTCAGACCTGGGAGAGAATTTAGGGGCCATTCACTCCAGCCCCGTTTCCAAGCAGTCACCTGATTATCTACATTTTACAGAGGAGATGACTGAGGCCCAGAGGGATCAGGGACTTGAAGCCACACAGCCAGTAGGTGGTGGGCAGAATTCTGCTTCAGGAAGGAAGAGCTGCTCGCTCAGAGGGGCTGTGTACAAATCGGGCTGCTCTCAAGAGTCACCTGAGCTCAGTCTCCTGAACCACCTCAAGCAGCCACTGAAGATTCCTCAGGACAGGAGGTGTATCTCCTTTGCCAAGCCTAACACACAGCTCCCAATTTGCCAGGGCTCTCCCTCCCCCACTGCTAGGCAGGATCCCAAGTGTTCCCAGGACAAGTGTCCCAGGACACTGGGACTTGGGGAGTCTTAGGCTGACTTCCTCCTTTAGTGTAGGTCTCTTCTTTAGCCATCCTGGAGGGGGACTGGTATCCAGAGACATGGGGGCCCCCTTGCCTGCGGCTCCAGGGTTATACATAGCTGAGCTGGGGACACAAGTAGGTGTGAGGGACACAAGTCAGAATGCCATATCTGAACAGCCCTGACCTAGTAGCCCTGACCTAGAAGTGGGCCCATGTTTCTCAGGAGCAAGTTCCAGGCATCTCCCTCAGCTGGCTGCTCCAGTCCCATCATTAGAGACCTCTTGTCTGGGTTCTCGAGGTGCCAGCCCTGTGACAATACCAGGGGGTGAGGGAGCTTGTACTGCTGACAAAGGCCAAAGATGAAGGTATAGCAGAAGACCAGTGCTGGCATCTGGAGTGACGGGTTGGGCCCAGGCCTTATGCTGGGATGGGCTGCACCAGGAGGAAAGTGCCATTGCCAACTCCCTTGGCAATGACTGCAGGTCCAGGGCAGAGCCTGGCCTCTTTGAGAGGGGAATGGGCTATGAAGACTTCAGGCCTAGAAGGGCCATGTTGGCACACAGTCCTGTTGTTGGGAGCAACTCTTGAGCCTCTTGCTGCAGGAGTCTGAGCTCCCTTCCCCGGAAGGCCAGCTGGGGTCACCTCAGCATCCCTACATCTACTTGCTGCCCAAAGGCATAGATTCAGGGGTCCAGGAACATCCCCATTCTGCTTCTGACCTCAGGTGCCTTACTATCCCTCAATCTCTGTGTGCCTCAGTGACTCTGTCAACAAAATGGCCACAGCCATCCTTTGGTCTACCTGCCTTTCAGGGCTCAAAATCTCGAAAGGAAACAACAGACTGGAACAGAAAAAGAAACAGGTGTCTCCCCTCTGGAAGTGCCCTCTAAACAGTCCAGAGAGTTTCCAGGGCACAGGGCCTTCCCTGCAGCAAACTGAAACTAAAAGGAAACGCCCAGGAACCAATTCTAGCCCAGTGGGCTGTGGGTGAACTGCTGGGTAGTGTCCTGGGCCCCAGTCCCGAGCCTGGCCCTGTCGGGGCTGCATGGGCCTCCGCCCCACATGGCAGACTTTGGCGCACTTCTCTCCACCAGTGGAGACTCCAGCTGTCAAGGGCGCGCAGCACTCTGGGTGAACCAGCAGGCTCTGGGCAGCCTTCAGCTCAGTCCCAGACAAGACAAAGCCTTGGCTCCCAGTGGCACAGTGGCTGCTGATGGACCCAGCCTGGGTCCAGGACCCAGCTTCGTCCATCCCCCTGCAGGACTCTCTCTTCCAGACCTGGTGGCCTTTGGCTCAGCGGGGGGGGGCGTTGGCTCACCAGCACAGGCCTAACCACTGGACAACCTGCCAGGGGCCTAAGGGCCCTGAAGTCCACAGAGACATCACGGGCTGGGTACTCCAGCTCCAGCCTGGACCCTGGCTAAGAATACAGCCTCAACGTGGGGAGCTCTGCAGGGCATCCCTGAGCAGGGAGCCACTCCCCCATGGGCCTCAGCGGCCACAGGGACCCTGGACAGTTATGCCCAAGGCCGCTGCCCTGGTCTTTCATTAACGCAAGCCAGTTAATTACCCCCAGCCAGGGAGACATTCTTCTACCACCAGGCAAACTGCTGGCCTGCAGCCCAAACCAACAGGGGAAACTTCAGCCTCCTCGGCCCTCTCCCCGCCAGATGGAAATAACGTATAGCTGCAGAGGTGGGGGAGGAGGAAGGGAACAAAAACCAGCCTTCCGAGGAGCCAGGCGGAAGCCCAAGTGGCCGGCCAGCCAGTCGGCTGGAGCACTCACCGCTTTCGTTCTTCTCGATGACATCCACCACCTCCCCGGCCTGGAGGCTCAGCTCCGAGTTCTCCTGTTTCTTATAGTTGGACACCACCACGTACTGTTCCAGGATCATGGGCTCGGCGTTGGTGTCGGCACCTGGCGAGGGCAGAAAGCATGCGGTGAGCCAGCGGCCGGCCATGGCCCCGCGGCCGGGGCGCCCTCTGTCCATGGGCCTCGGGGGAGGCTGCTCCGTCGCCAGTGCTGCTCTGAGGGGCAGCCCGCAGCCCGGGCTCGCCGTTCGCTGGGCCCGAAGGACAGGCCATATAGCAAGGCCCCACACCGGCCCGCTGCACTGCGGGGTCCGGGGGACATGGGGAGCCAGGGGACGGAGGAGGGGTGGGGGAGGAGAGAGACCGAGATGGAGACAGAGGCTAAGGAGATGCAGCGGAAGAAGCCTTCTGCTGTGATGAGTTAGTCACAGCCCGGCTCGAGGGAGTCTGAGGAGAGGCCTGGGGTGGACTTGGTCTCTCCGGACCCCTCAGCCACAGGGGCGTGAGGGGAGGGCCACAAGCTGGCGGGTGGGCGGCCCATGAGGGCTGAGGCCAGAGCGGAGGAGAGAGAAAAAGGCAAGGCAAGGAGGAGGGCTCCTGCCTCTCCTCCCAACCCCTGTAAACCCAGAGAAAGAAAGTCAGCAGTCCTCCCCTCGGGAGGGAGAGGGAGCGAGCGAGCGAGAGCAAGCGGGAGAGAGCACTCCACAGCCCGAGCCCAGGCGAGAAGTCAAGAGGGTTTGAGGCCGCCAATCACTGGGGTTTACTGCAACCCTTAAATAGAAACACATGAGACCCATCGAATGAGGAGCCGGGGGTGGAGGCAGGGGAGGGGGAGGAGGGCCGAGACTGTTTACTTGAAACCCAAGAAGAAAGTCCCAGCGCCAGGGCCGGCAGCCCAGCTTGCCCCCCCCCCCCAACTTTTCCTCAAGTTCAACTCTGTTCCTATCCCTCAGGCTCCCCAGGGCACTGCCACCAAGTCCAGGGGCCTGGCACTGACCCACCAGTCCCAGGCAGACCTGCCCAGTCCAGCTCACGGAGAACTGGGGGCACTGGTGTGGCCTGGCTGCTGCTTCTGTAACACAGAAACTGCCTCAGTCTCCCCCAGGCTTTAGGTGCTGGGGCTGCGTGCGGCGGCCTCCAACACAAACTCAGTTTCATGGAGCCTGAAGGGTCAAAAAATGGGCCTCATGAGACAGCAGTTGGATGAGGGGTTCCCAGGGACAAGCAGGCTTTTTGTCTTCAGTTGCTGGACCAGTACCACACTCCTTAAGTTGGGTGTCCAGCTAGCGCTCACTGGCTTTGTGGGACCGACATGCAACCCACTCCTCTCCACCTCATGATCACATAACCTCAACATCACTGGTGTGGGGGGTGGGAATAAACACCCCAGACATGCCCTGCCAGGAGTTGAGAGGAAACACAAACCAGAGACCTCCTACAAGAAGCCTTCCCAGACTACCCCAGACTAAAGGGAATTCCGGGTATGCTTCTTAAACTGTATTTGCTAGCCTGTACATCTGCCAATCTGCTGGAGGACCGGGGGCTTAAGAAACCAGCTTGGCTGTAGAAACAGTTGAGAAGGACCCCAGTCTCCACATGCCCACTTCATGTTTTAGCCCACAGCCACATTCCTTACACCCCCGAGTCCAACTTGGTAAATGTTCCACGTCAGGCACTCACGCTGTCCTATTTCATCCCCACAACACCGTTCTAGCTTTCCCGTTTCTCAAATCAGAGGCCCAGAGGGGCAAGAAGCTTGCCCCAACTCAACAGCTGCTACAGAGAGAACCAAATTCAGTAATTTGGGTTCATACCCATTTCTCTTTCTGTTACAAACTGCCTCTGATTCCTGTTTCCAGCACAATGGTCTTCAACTAGGCCCCATAGGACAGCCTGGGAGGCTGGTAGAGAATGCTGATGCCTGAACCCTGTGCCCAAGAATGCAGATTTAATTGACCTGGGCTTTTTTTGAACCCTCTCCTCTCTGTGGGGTGTTCAGGCATAGCCAGGACTGAGAGGCACTATTTGCACCTTTGGGTCTTTTCATGGGGGAGGCTCCCTCCAACCTAGGCTGGGGGGGCAATGGGGTGCAAGAAGCACATGGCCCCTGGCAGTTCTCTGCCATGAGGTGTGGACCCCGTAGTCCTGGCTCAAGAGTCCTGGCTTTGGAGACTCAGAAGCACCCTGGTCCCTGCTGAGGCCTGCCACAGGGAAACGTACATGCACAGCCCTTCCAAAGCCAGGATTGTATTTCAGGCTTTGCTGCAACCAACAGCTGGGCTGCAGGGCCAGCCCGACCCTGCACTCTTCAGATGTTTCTACGCCAGCCCCTGCCAGCCGGACAGAGTAGGCAGGGCGCTGACAGAGGCTACCTCCTCCTGAGTCCCTGGGGGGACAATCTGCACCTCTGTGGCCAAGAGCACTTGTTAGGAGCACCCAGCACAAGAGCCAGCCTCTGCCCTGTGGATACTGGGCTCTCCTCCCAGTTAGTGGCAAAGGAAAACTCAAGATACAAACACAGAAGGGATGTTCCCCTGTGGGTTAGAGAGCTTCCAGACCCCACTGCCAGCTAACAGTATGCCTCCATTAATGCCTGCCATGGGTTCAGATGATGCCAAGCCCCTGAAGGCTGCCTCCTAGGTCTCACAGCAACCTCACACACTAGGCGCTATCATGGACCCCTTTCCCATGCAGGAAGACTGAGGCTCACGAGGGCAAGCCATTTCCCTGAGATCACATGGCTGGGACTGAACCCCAGTCCACCCAACCAGGGGAGGTCCTGCTTGGCCATAGCCCCAGGCACAGTTGCTACATAGAGGACAGGCATGAGGGCTCTCCGCTGACTCCTGCCGGTGCTGACCAGACCCCAGGCTCAGGTGGCCAAGACTCCACTACACAGTGCACGCAGAGGCTGGGTGGTTTGTCGGGAGCCCAGGTGGATAAGTCAGGCAGTGCCTCACCTCCAAAATGTGGAAAAGCCAGACAACTAAACTCTGGAAGGGAGAGAGGGGAAATGGGGAAATGGAGGCAAGGAGCAGCAAGGAGCCACGGACTTGTGGCCAGAAGCGCTACAGAGGACAAGCAGGGTGCTGGGGAGTGAAGAGACACCAGCTTACTTTAATCCAAGCCAAAGAAATCTGAGGCAATATTTCAAAGAAGGGAAAAATCCACATACCCCCATCCTCACCCCCGCCCCGTGGAAAACTGGCCAGAGCCTGCAAGACTCTGGGACAGGAAAAAGTTAAAAAAAAAAAAATCAACAAGAAACGGACTCCAGGCACTCCTGAGCACAGCAGACAGGCGGCAGCACTGCCTGGAGGCCGGGGTAAAGGCTGTGGGGTGGACAGATGGACACACAGCCACTCTGTCCTTCTGGCAGCACCCCTGCCCCTTCCCAGCACACACAGGCTCCCAGCTCACGCATGCCGGCATCTGCTCCTAGGGTGTTTCCCGCCCAGCGCTGCCCGGGCAGGCGTGAGCAGGGAGCAGGTATCCAGATGAGAAAGCACTCGGCAGACGGGCCGGTGGGTGATGTCATCCCACAGAGGCCGCTCTGGATTCCCTCCCAGTCAGGGCCTGGAAAATTGGGGGCTGGAGGAGTCAGCTGAGGGGGGAGAAGGAGTGGAAGGAGCCTCTGGTCTTCAGATGAGAAGGGCTTGGCAGAGGCATGGAGAAGGGGTGTACTGGGTTCTAGAGAGCAGGGCCCGCCCAGGTTGGAACTCTGTAAGGGACTCCCTCAGGACTGATCCCCCTTGGGCCTTACTCAGAAGCCCCCCGCTGGTTCTGCTGGGACCGGGTCACTTCTCGGAGCCCCGGCCACCTTGGTTCCCACCTGTATTCCTCCAGGTACCACCTGGACAGCCTCCTGGCTCCTGCCTGATCACAGCTGCTGACTTAAACCTCTAAATGAACATGGTGGTGGGAGAACCTCGAGGTATATGATGCTGTGAAGAGAATATATATGTAATTAAATAAGAACTTCTACATGAGGCCTTTGCAGTGAGTCCCCTGTCTACCACCTGTGGTGGGTCCCCATCACCTGTTGAGTAAAAGTCAAGTTCCAGTTCAGTCTTTCTTACTGATCTGAGCTCCTCACATTCCCTGACGTACACCCCCCATGTTCCAGCGACATTCATGATCCAACACACACGTGGATCCAACAGCCACTGTGTGTGACCCAGGGTTCCCTGCAGTCCTCACTTCTAAGCTTTTGCCTTGGCTGTTCCCCCTGCAGCTCCCCCTACCCAATCACCCTGGCACCTCCAGCAGTCTCCAGCCACAGCGCCTGCTCTGTCCTCTGCTGGAACTCTGATGGGCACTGCTCCCCAGGGTGTATTTTTGACAAGAGTCTCCCTCATAAGAGTAGGCAACCCAGACTAAGGCCACAGGACATGCCCCAGGTTCATGATGCAAAAACTATGATTCAAACCTAAGGGATTGAGTGAGGTCCAGTCCCTGCTTCTACTGGCTCTGTGACCCTGGGGAGGCCATTAACCTCTCTGAGCTTCAGCTTCCTCATCTGTGAACAGGAACCATAGTAGTACCAATGGCATGGGGCTGCTCCTACATGGAATGAGGTGACTGGGTTAATAGCCTATGTAAACTGTGGACAGTGTTTATAAAGCAAACCGGAAATAGGAGATTTGGGGAGGAGCCAGGGAGGTTCAGGTTCCATTGTAGCTACCCTCAGGCCAGGAGGCAGCTCAGAGGAAGGGTCATGGGCACCAGAAGAGGCTGTGCATATGTCTCTCTGACCCCACATCCTGACAGGCAGTTGGCACTGGATAAGCTGGTGAGCCTCCTGGGTGCACTCTGGGGTGGGTGCCAGACCAAGCAGTCCCAGAGCTCCAAACTACAAGCATCTCCAGCATCACTGCTGTGTCCTTGCTCCTCCAAAATCCAACATCTCAGATGGGAGAACCCAGACCCAGAGGGACTCCATGGCTTGCCCCAACTCTGGCCTGGACTCTGAATTTCCCTGGTTTTCCCTGGTCCACATGTCCTCCCATCAGTCACTCCAAACAGCTGAACCCACCCTGAGAGCCAAGTCTTCAGGCGGATCCTGTCCTGGGCTCCCCACATTCTCTGTGCTAACCCTTCAGCCCTGGCACCTCCTCCTGGGCCTTCCAATCTCCCTCAAACTGTTTCTTCCTTTCAGGCTGGACCAGCCTGCCGGCCTCTCCGTGGGCCCCTGGGAAGCCAGGCTATACGTCTGGTGAATAAAATGTATTGTTGCAGGCCAAGTGGGCGCTGGCTCCCTGGCTCATGGAGAGGGGAAAAAGGGACAGGAGCCCAGTGATCAGCTCAGGCCCAGGCCCTCAGCAGAGTCAGCACTTGATGCCAACAGCAAGGGGATCGGTGGAGCTTGGGGTTCCTCGTGCCTGCTGCTTTCTCCCCTGACCCCCTGCCCACGATGTGCCCCTGTCCTCAGCTCTGACCCCTCCATTGCTCACTCTGCTGCCCTGTCTTCCAACCCCCGAGCCTGAATGGCTGCTCTCAGCTGGGGCTGAGAGGAGGTAGCACCCTTAGAAGTGAAGGGGCTCCTAGAGACCCTTCTGAAGTTCCCAGGCCACTGCCCGCCACCATCTCCTTCTTACAACCGAAACCCTGCTTTCGAGGGTTTTCTGTCGTTGTCCGGAAAGAAAAGGCCAAAGGCGAGTCCCTGATGCCTGGCTCTGTCCAGACATGGGCACATTCCCATGTAGCTGAGGGCGTCCTGGCCAGTGGCCCGGAAAGCCTCCTGTGGTCAGATGCAGCTCCAAGTTCTGGACCCCGGGGGCTATGACCTCAGCCACAGTCACAGGACTCCCCATCGTCTGCCTCAGCCCCCCAATGAAGCTCAGTGGAGACCAGGCTCTTATTCAGGGACTTCAGCTTGTTACCTCAGTTTAACTGCCTGAAGCAGGGTTAATAATCTCTGGCTAGCCCATCCCAGGAAGAGGGGCATTTGGGTGAGGATGACAGTAACCCCCAGCATCACCTCGTACTTCTGCATGCCAGTCTCCCCATGGTGGCACGGCAACCACTTAGCAGGCTCCTGCCATCCACTCAAGGCAGCACAGCAGGACATGGCAGCGTGGGGATGCAAACCCACACACCCGGGTCCAGAATGCACTCTCGGACACACTCTGACCGGTGGGCCTCCCCCACCTTGGGGCTCTGAGGTTGGATCTGAGGCTACCACAGCGCTGAGCAGGAAGGCAGAGGGCGCAGTGGAAGGGCAAGAAAAGACTGCCACATGTCACAGGGAAGCATGTGGAAAACAGCCTCAGGCACAGGCCCCCCACACGCATGCCGGGACACCACACACATGCTCACACACATGCAAGCTGTGGCAGTACCTGTTACGTCCTTCTTGGGAGACTCAGCCCAGCTGGACAGCCACACTTCCGAGTCCCCCGAGAGCATGCAGCAGCAGGAAAGAAGAATCAGAAGAGGAGAGAAAACCGTTAGGCAGGCAGGAGGTCCACCCGGCAAGTGGCTGAGAGGCGCAGCATTGGGCCGGCAGGCGGAAGGCGGGGGAGGGGAGGGGAGTGATTTCCTGGCCCTGGGCTGGCCTGGGCGTGGGCCTGAGTGATTACAGAGGCACTGGGCCACAGCCGGCCAGGACTGGGATAATGAGGTGTCTGCTGAAATGCAGGAATCCTCGGAGCACAGAGGCTCCTACACCATGTCCGCCTGGAAGGGGGCCCATGGGCTATTGCTGCCCCTGGGGGCACAGGGCAGCCTGGCCCCTTCTCTCCCACCATGTGGGTGGCTGGCTCCACAGCGCCTGGTGGCTCCAGGAATCCTCAGAGCCCAGCAGGCTCCGTGGGCTGGGTTGGAACCTCAAGCATCAGTCAGAGAGTACCACGCTGGTCTCTAGCCGCAGGGGACCATCTGGGCTGGATGCTAACGGCTTGCACAAGCCCTGCCTTGCCCCGCTGGTTGAGGAAGACTGGTCATAGCAGATTGGAGAAGCATCTTTTTTAGTTTCACTCCCAGCTCCAGGGCAGAAAGACAGGGCCTTTCAGGGACCAGAGGAGATGAGGGTTCTCTATTCTAGCCTCAAACAAGCAAGTCTGATCTGGGCCTCAGTTAACTCATTTGTGAAATATGGTTGACCGCTGCCTGACTGCCAAGAAGGGGGAGCAAAGGTCAAATGAACAAATGGTTATGAGAGTGATATGGACCCATGGAATTACGACAAGGCAGGAAGCTCATAGCCTAGTCAAGGGTACGGGCATGTCTAGACTATCAGATGATCTCCATATGAAAGCATGGTCTACCCATAGCGTGAAGTGGCTCATTCACTCTCAGGACAAGGCCTTGGGTAGGCAGGCATCATTCATTCCATCTTAGAGGGGAGGAATCTGAGTTCAGACCAGGGAAGCACCTGGCCAGGGTGCCACAAAGTAAAAGAGGCAGAAACGGGCCAGTTCTAGGAATACTAGACTGGTGGCTTTTAGTGTTTGATGTCGCCAAAGCCACATGGGGGTGGCTGCAGTGAAGGAAACACTGAGCTGTAAGCTTTCATGAAAGGCAAATCATTTAAGTGTTGCTTGGACCCAGTAAAAGAAACAATAACAGAGAGCAGTAGATAGCAACAATAATCAACTTTGTCTAAACATCATTTACTGCACACTAGGCATTGTGCCTTGCAGTCACATGTAGTAACTCACATGCAGTAACTTGTTTTTCACATTAAATCTCAAGGATAAGTTACTCCTTTTTGCAGATGAGGAAAATGAACCAGAGAAGTTAGGTAACCTGTCCAAGGTCACACAGCTAGTGTAATCATTTCAGGTGATCAAAGGTCTATACAATATCCATTTAAAGCACTTAGTTTTCCCTCGCCCACTGAGCCACCTTCTGACTGTAGGCTGGCTCCCCATGTCCAACCGAGAGGCCTGGCCCTTCCAGCTCTCTCTGTAAGCCAACAGGACAGGGCTCTGGTGAACAGGTCTCGTTAGGCCCCTGGAGTCTGATTGTTGGGCTTTAAATCCAGGTTCTGTCCCCTGAGGAAATCATTCAACCTCTCTGGATCTCTTGATTCAGGTGAAAATCAAGATGAAACAATATTCTTACCTTGCACGTTATTCTGAGAACTAAATGAGGTGATACACAGTCAGTGCTTGGCATTGCCTGGTACACAGTTGAGCTTCATAATGGTCAGCCACCACTGGCCATATCTCCCATGAGCTCGCTGAGCATGAGCCCAGTTCCCTGGGTCTAATCAGCTGGGAGCTGTAAGAACTAGATGGTATCTGATACTGGATACACCAAGAAAAAGAGAAAAGTTTCCATGATAACCCTAGATACCTGACCAGCCAGAATTGGGGGCAGAGGGACTCTGGACACTGCACCCTCAGAGAGCTGGGGTCTGTGGCCAGACCCTCTTAGGAGCCAAGTGGTCAGAAGCCTCCTTGGGTAGCAGAAGCTACGTTAGCCCAGCTGGCTGAGGCAGGCAGAAGCACTAGAATTGCCAAGACGTTAAGGGCTGTGGGCAAGTGCGTCTTAGTTGAGAATGTAGGGTCTCAATGCCTGCTGCTGCCTATTGCTGGGGTTAAAGCATCCCAGACATAGTCAAATGGTTGCCCCCAGCAAGTTAGCACCAGGCTCTTCCCTGCCCCATTGAGCTCCACCTGGTCCTGTGGGTACCAGTTTAGAGGAACCCACATCTCTCTCCATCTCTGCTGCCTTTGTTACTCTGTAACCTTTCATTTTGGTTCCTTTCTGGGATCTTCAGAAGGGCCTCTTTTGGGAAGTGCTAACCCCTTTCAGTGAAGTAAGGGAAATAGCTTGATCTGGGTCTGAAGACCCAGCCAGAACTGTTCTGCTGGAAGAGAGGTTGGCAAACTTCTCTAGTAAAGGGCCAAAGAGTCAGTGATTTAGGCCTTGTGGGCCATGTGGTCTCTGTCAAGATCCGTCACCCTTGCTGTTAACACCAAAGCAGCCCTGACAATGCATAGAAAGATCGGCGGTGCCAATAAAGCTTTATTTCTAAAAGGACAGAGGCTGGCCTTGGGCCACAGGCCATGGCTTGCCAGCCCATCTCTGGTAGAAGATGAGGGCTATCAGAAGGGTGAGCTGCTATCTTTATCAAAGGGGGAGGTGCTCCCCCTTGGAGAGAGAAATGGGGACAATCACAAGGGCTTAGCTGCTTGGATTATATTTCCCAAGAATTATCTTGAGGGTCTGCTGCTCTTCCAGGCCTTTGGGTACAGACACTTGGGCAGGCAGGGGAAGCAGATAGGAAAATACCCCTCAGCCTCTGGAAGCTGAGCTTCCCACTACTGAGAGTGGAACAGCCCAAGCTCACAACTGCCCCCTTCAGCCCCTCCCCCCAACAAACAGACCTTCCCTTCTTTCTCCAAAGGAAAATGGGAAGAGGACCAGAAATGAGCCTGCCCTTTTAAAAGGCTTTTTAAAATCATGATTTATTTCCCAGCCCCCTGGATCTACAGAATTAATCCAGTTCTGCTGCTTCTACCCCAATCTCCCCCCCCCCCTCCTTTGGGGTGCTTTCTCTCCAGTCTATGCTCTCAAGTCCTCTCCCAGGGTGGGAAGGATCCCCCTCTGCCTCATTACAACGAATGGAAGAGAGCCCCTGGCTCACAAGTCCTGACCTTCGGGCCAAGGCAAGGCTGCTGGCTCAGGGTTGGAAAACTGGAGAGAGGGGGTGAAGGAGCAAGAGGCAGGCGCAGCCAAATGAGCAGCTGTGACCGACACAAACCAACTGCTTCCTGCTCTCCCCACTGTCTCTACCTTCCTCTCCTCTTTGACAGAACCAAGGGCCCCACGGAGCAGAGTCACAGAACCTGGTGGGGAGTGAAGGGTCCCAGACTGGGAATGTGCGCAGCTGATTTTGCTGAGAATAGCTGCGTGACCTTGGGCAAGTGACTTGTCTTCTCTGGGTCTCAATGCTTCCATCTGCAACATCAAACATGTGGGCTGATGAGGTCTGAAGTACCTGTCTGAGGTTCTAGACTCTTCCAGGTACCTGCTAGTCTCTGCAACACAAGGGCACCACAGCTGTGATGAACTTTTTGGAGAAACTACCCACTTTTACAGAGAAAATGGCAGAATAGGGAGCTCAAGTGAAAGAAGCGGTTAAGTGGTACTGAGGGCAGAGAACTGGAGCAAAACCAAACACAAATCCTGGTTCTTGTGCTTACTCTGCACTTAGCTTGCGGAATGTCAGGTACTTTCAGCAAATCTCTTAGCCTCTTCCTTCTTCTCCAAAATGGGACTAAAATGCCTTCCTTGTTTTCTTTGCAGGGTTGTTTCAAGACTGAAATGGCCAACGCCTGTGAAAGGCTCAGCTGCTGTGGGTACCGGGCCTCTGGGGCACAGATGGGACACGTGGTGGGAACAGTGTGTGTGGAAGGCAGGAGGTTCGCAGAAGGGGCCTCCCTGGCCCAGCCCATAGTACTCATGTCCTGCACAGCCATTCCCTCTGACTTATAAGACCTGGAAGTCAGGTCCTGGGAGAACCAGGTGGCTGCAGGTGCCAGCCCGAGACATTTAGATGTGAACCTGACTCTTGCGAGGGCAGGTGACTATGAGAAGTCACAGATCAATCCTCCAGGAAGCATGGACTTCCAGCACACTCTTGTTGACCCAAATGCTACATACAAATACCTGGGTAGACCTAAGAAGAGACTCTTATAGGTTCGTGATAAGTTCTCTTTAACCTTAAGTCACTCCAGAGCAGTGCGAATTGGGTCCAGCCTACCCAAATTGAGTCTCACAATATGTTTCCAGGAATCTTTCCGTGGTGTAAAGCAAGTTCCACCCATCCAAATGAATAAATCCAGAGTGGGCCGCGAGCCCAGGTGGGAGAGACAGGAGGGAGAACAGCCAACAGCACAAACTCCGTGGAGAATAAAAGCAAACCCAGGGCTTGCAGGGACTGGGGCAGGGTCACCAGCCTTATCAGCTAACAGCCCCCACCCTGCTCTCCAGGGAGGGGAAAGAAGCAGACCCCGGCAAGGGGCCCTGAATGGAATGAATAACCCTATCTTCCCCAAGTCCTCTCATTCTTCACTATCTCTTCAGTGTACTGAGCGCAAACCTCTTCCTCTTTGGGGATTTGATTATTCTTACCTCACTGCAGTCTTGACTAGTTTCTCACTATCTGCTGTACTCTACTCTTTGCTCCCCTTTTGCACAACTAAACTTTGCTAGATTTCTCAGGTTTCCAAGGGACTTCCCAAGCTGCCTTTCCTTTTCAAATAGGCTACCCAGAAACTTGGCCATTACTTCCAGGCTATGAACTAATTAGGGCCTGACAGCTGCTAGTTCAATTATTAACAGGAGAAAGAGCTACCTTTCTACGAGCAGGGTGAGCTCTTTGCTGCAAGGGCAGTACTCACATCAGCACATAGTAGCTCAAATCTTTGCCACAGTCCCACAGGACAACAGACCTTAACAGAGAAGTTTCCTTTACAAACGAGCCTGGTTTACAAGCTACTCTTTGGGGCCTGAAGTAGAGTCTCATGCTTAGAGTAGGCGAATGAAAGTGATAGGAGTGCCATCTGGGGAAAAGCATGACACACATTAAGATGGCCAAGACAAAAAACAAACAAGAGCACACTGCCCCTCGAGTCACATGGGGGAGCCCAACGCATGCAACGGTTTGCAGCTGCTCACATGGACAGCTCTCTGAAGAGGCTCCAGGGCCAACGGCAGTCACCAGCTCATCATAAGTACTCCTGACACTGAAAAAAACTGCATAGGAGGGGTGAGGGCTATTGGCTGCTACAGTAGCAGCTCAGATCCCAGGGCCTGCCTCCGTACCACAGGTTCCACAGGGGCTGGTACAGGTGTGTGGGATTGGCCTGGGCTATCCCACAGCCCCCCCGCCCCTGCCCCCCACCACCACTCAGCAGGGTCCTGAACTGGGCTTGAGATGGCTTCTACTCATTTGCAATCTTCAACCATTTATGAACAAGAGGTCCATAAACGAAGTAGCTGGTCCTACCCAAGGCGTGGGTTCTGACCCACAAAAACTCTGACCTAATCAAATAAAAGTATTCAAGAAGAAATATCATAGGGCTGATTATCTGCGGGATGTCATCTTTTTTTTTTCCCCTGGATTAATGGGTGTCATCTTAAAGAGAGAAGGCAGATCCTAAATGGGAAGTTAGCCATTGTTTGTTTCCATGTTCCCCCCTGCCCCCTGCACGGCCCCCAACGTCTCTGGTTCCTCGGTGGTACTCCGCAGGCTGGAAGGAGTGTGAGTCAGAACCAGAGGGGGAAGGAATCTGCCCAAGTGCATACACAAGTGAGAGGCAGAGCGGGGACTAGAATAATTACAGCCATTCCCACTAACACCCCTGCTAGGTGCCATGCAGGGCACTTTACAAGCACTGCCTAGTTACAGCAGCCTGCATTTCGGAGACGAAAAGAGTGGGGTTCAGGAAATTTAAGGTCCTGCCAAGGCCCCACAGCAAGGAAGTGGTGGGCAGACTTGAGCCCGGGCAGGCTGGTCGCGGACTGGAACAAAGGGACTTAAATGAGGGACTTGATTCTCTGCATTCTCCCCAGCGGTAGGCCAAGAGGCACGTGTATTTCTGTCGTGCTTCTCTTTATAAATGGAGCCATATTTCACTCCTTTTGCTCTCAGCAAGAAGAGGCCTGCCTCCTTCCCAAGGAGCTGCCCTGCCCAGAACCCAGAGTCCCCATGGAGGCCACCCAACCCAGGGAAGGAATGCACCACTGACCTCGGCTACAGTCAGAGAACGGTCAGTTTCCCGGTTCAGGTGGGGTCTGGGTGGAGTAGGGGCTGGGCCTGGAGCCACCCCACAGGGCCCTAGGGACTACATCCAAGGGCGCCCACCTAGAGTCAGACAGCCGGCCCAGCCCAAGTGGGTGGACCCGAGAGGCCAAAGATGCCCAGTGGGGGCTGCACAAATGCAGGTCATGGACAGGTCCACCATCCTCCCTTTCCCCTGCTGAGAAGACCAGAAGCGTCCATTAGACAGGGGGGCTGTGGTTAGTCAGAGGTGCGTGGGCAGACAGTGGGGCGCTGGGTGGGGAGGCGGTGGGGTTCTGAGTCTCCACTCCCAGCAGCTGCTGCCTGACCCCACGGCTGCCCCTCAGCTTGTGGCCTCCCCCTCAGTTCTCAGGTTCTCATCTCCCCACGTAGGCTGCTGGTGCAGCAGAGACAAACTCAACACTGTTTGCAGTTCCAGGATCCCAGCCGCCCCCTTTCCTGGGGTGGTCTGCCTTGGTGGTCCTCTCTCACTTGCTGGGATCGCTCCCCTCCGGCTCCCCAGCCAAAGCCGGAGCTGTGAGGATGAGGCAGCAGCAGGGACAGGGGCCAGAGCAGCAGGCTGAGGTGAGATGTGAGCAGCCACGGGGTCCCCGGGCCCCTCAGCCTGCAGTCCAACTCCCTCCTGACAGTCTCCGTGACAGCCGGGAGTGAGTGTGCAGTGGGCCCGGCACCCACCTTCCCACCCCAGAGCCACACAAACTGGGATGTCTTGTTTTCTCCAAAAAGGGCGCTTGCTCTCAGATTATCAATGAATCAACCTCCAGCTATTTAGTGAGCACTTGCCACAAGCACAGCAGGGGGCCTGGCTGCGAGTAGTCCCCACCACGTCTGTCTCCAAGCTTCAGAGGCAGGGACACAGACAGTAACCACCGGACACCCTCCCTGGTGCTCCTGCCTGCACTGGGCATTGTGGTGGTTTGGGGTTAGGATGCGGATTTGCAGCATGGCTCCCTCGTCCACCCGCCTGGCACTGTCAAGGCTGCCACGAGAGTACATCCTGAGGCTACCCAGACCCAACAGGGAGGCAGCTGAATCAAAAGGCGGGTAGTGGGCAGTGGTGGGAGAGATGTAACAGGGCTGAGTCCTGGAGGCCTGGCATCTTTGCAGCCGGGCTCATAATGGCATCCGGCTGAGCAGGACAGGGGTAGGGATGAGGGGCAGGGATCATGCAGAGCTCATACCTAACTGAGGTTAAGGGCGACCCATTTCCCAGGTTGGCCAGCTGTCCTCATCTTGCCCTGGGCAGAATCTTGGCAAGGGTCACTGACTGTGCTGATCAGCTCAAAATATCTGGTAGCCCTGGTCCGGGCTAGTGGTGGGCAGAGTGGTTCCAGGGCAAGCCCCGAGCCCAGGGAGACAAAGGCGGCTGGCTTCCAGCATCTGCTGCCCAGCCCTTCGAAGAGATTCTTAAAAAATGTATCCATAACCAATACGGTCTCGTGGCAAGATGGATGTTGCAGGAAATGAGAGTCTGAGCAAGAACAAGCAGCTTATCTCCAGTGTCTGGGGGGGGAGCAGGCTCAGTAGGGTGCAGGCAGCCCTCCGCCCCTACAGCCTCCGGATGTGTGCCCAGAGTCCCTGTGCCTCTCTGCATCCCATCCCTCTTCCACTCTGCCTGGGTCTGGACCAATCCCCTGAGCGCTCAGATGCCACGTACACAGAGCAGAACCACTTGGGAAATCCCCACATCTGGCTCTCACGTGACCACGCAGTGCCCATAAGGCCACAGCTGGGAGGGTCCCTCGGGAGCATGGTGTTAACCCTTTGGTGCCATGGCTCAGGATCCTGGAGAGTAGCCAGGAAGGAGACCTGCTGGGAGGCCTGCCCCGGCTCGGCTCGCTGCACAGGGGAGCCCTTCTCTGGCTCCCTCTGGTCTTGACTTGGTCTCGGAAACAGCAGCTTTGCTGTCCACCCTGGCCCACTAACCTGGGGTAGGCCTGGATGCAGATGTGTTCCCCGGCAGACGCCAGTTGGTCTGATACTTAATGAGCACCTCCTAGCGCTGCCTGGCTGGGGAGCCAGGATTGCAAATCTCCTGGAGTTAGGGTTCACGCCCCCTTTCCACAGGGGAGGCCACATGTACCCCAGGAAACCACTGGAAGTCAGAGACCTCCTAATGGTGAGGTCAGAGATTGCCTCTGGGGAAAGTTTCCTGTGGCCCAAGGGTATGTATTAAGTTTACTGAATTTTTTCAGCATCCACAACAGCAAATGAGTGGCCACATGCAGCAGCATCTCTAAGGCAGCACCGCCCGTAGGGACTTGAGGACAAGGCTCAGCCAGCTGAGGACGTGGCACGCTGAACACTAATACTGAGACTGACCAGATGTCCTCGGTGTGGCTGCTCCCCCACTCCTCTGGGCTGACTCTGTACAAACCTTAGTAAATGGGGCTGTATGCCTCCCATGAGATTCCCCACTCACTCTGCCCCATCCCCCAACACTTGGGCAAGATATTATCACTGCTATGTGCTTTCCTCCCTCCCCAGCACAGCTGAGAAAGCTGGGATCCCTGGGCTGCCACTGCAGGGCCTCGCCCAGAGGCAGCCCCAGACGGTTGCTAAATGAAGGTAAGACAGACGTGGACAGAGCTAGGGAGCTCAGCTCCAGTGTGGCCGGGACCATGTGGTCCAAGACAGGAAATCCAGAACCAGCATCTGACCAACTCAGAAGTTCAGAAGCCTGTTTCCAATCAACTAGGCCTTCGAGGGGCCCCCTGACCCCAGGAGAATGGCTCCTAGTATTGGCCACATTTAGAGCAGAGAGCAGGAGAGCAGCCTCGTCAGAACCCAGTGAGCAACGCAATAGAGCAGCCCCGAGCAGCTGCCAGGGCCACTGGCTCCGAGAGGGACCACGAATGACGGGAAGCTGACAGCCCTGAACTCACCCCACCCTGCCAGAACTGGGACAGGGATGTTAAGCTCTGCGTGTCCTGAGAGGCGTCTCTGGGGGCACTGCCAACGTCCAAAGTCAGTCTGGGTTTGGCCTCTTGTCACTCGCCTCTCATCACTGCTTCAAAAGGACTCACCCTGCTGGCAGGAAGTGTTTATGCAGCCAGTCCTGACCCAAGCTCAGGGCTGAGTGGGGAGACCCTGGCTAACAGATGCCTTCTCCTAGGATGGGGTCCCAGGCACCAAGAACAGTGTCAGGAGGTGGTGGCTCCTTGCTCTGAGAAGGGAGTTGAAGGGACTTTCTGAGACGAATCAAATCCAACATGCACAGCACATGTCTTCCTATCAGCCACTTGGTCACACACAGCAACAAGACATAGGGAGCAAACAGAAAGAGGCAAAAGCACTTATTTTTTTTCCCTGCCAGCTTCAAAGTTTTACGAAACTTTGGAATTTTTTTTTTTTTGCCTCACATTTCAAAACTGATGGATCACAAAAACACCGCAGCAACTCTGTTACACCCGTCACATTGCTGTTGCTAAACAAAGTGACTTCAGAGCAGAAAAAGGTGCTAACACAACAAGGAAGGCACGCTGCCCCAGATCTGCGTTTTCCACTGGCTTCATCATTACTGGAAAGGCGGCCTCTCTTGTCACATGTCTAGAAACCAGAGAGCCAAAGCGAGAAACAAGCTGTTTTCTGGCCAGACCACCACACGGGTGCTTCCTACCCCAAACACTAAGCCTCAGAGAAATAAGGGCAGGTGGGCAGCCTCATCACTGTTTCCTGATGATGCTAGAGGGGTGGCCAGTGGCCCCTAAGACAGTTGTTCTCCAAAGCCTCAGTGCGGGGTCCAGTGCTTCAGGAGGACACACCTCAAGAGCCTTCTGTTCCCTGACTGGTCCCCTCTCAGGTCAGGCCCTCACCCCCAAAAGGGAAAACTACAGACTGTACCTTCAAGAAGTGATCCGGTCCAGTAGTCCATTATGGACACACCAGCCCTTCCGCCACCTCTCGGCCCTGTGCCCTGACACGGTCACCAGCCCACGTGGTCATCAAACCATCGCTGGTTTGCTTTCAGAATCTCCAGGGGAGGGGGCACATCAGGGGAGGGGGCACACTCGGTGCCAATTCCTGGGTGCCGCCGCCCAGAGATGCTAGTCCTGCAGGTCTGGCGAGGACCCCCATGAGCAGACCATGCGCATGTTGCTTCCTTTCCGAGCCCCTTCTACTTCCTCACAGAAGTGGGGTGACAGCAGAATGGCAGAGGTGCTGGGCGAAGTTGAGCAGTCAGGGCTGAGGGAGTCGAGGCTCCCTACCAGCTGAGGGTATCCTGCTTGGGAGGCTCATAGGTGATTCTGGGGTTCACGGAGCCCTCCCCTTGCCTGCCCCACCTCGTGTGCGTCCAGGCCAGAGGGCAGCAGACTGCACGGGCGCTGGCCGGGAGTCGGGGTGCAGACACGCGTGAGCAGCGCATTCACTTTCTCCATGGCCTCACAGCCACATGGGCTGGCCGCAGGGCTGCCAAGTCAATCAGCCTCCTTTCATTTCCAATTAGTTGGCTTTGAACACCCGGGGTGACATCAGGTTGAGGACCCAGAGCCATGAATATAAAAACTGTTTGAAAACACCAGCCCGGGGGAGAGATGCCAGAAGGCGATGCCTCCAGAAGATGCATTCAGTCTTGGAGAGGCCCTTGAAGGAGCGAGGAATAGCTCGTCTGTGCTGGCTGAGCAGCCTGGGCCTTCCTCGCTGGGGATGGGGGACTCGGGCAGGGAAGAGAACTGTGGGAACGACTGTGAAAAGTCTTGCAGAGAAACCAGTCCCCTTCTCACTTCCACCCGACGGGACAACTCCCTTCAGTTTCTCAAGCTTCTTCCAGCCTCCATGTTCTGTGTATACCGGGCTGGAACATGGGAGCAGGTGAATCCGGGGTTCAGTGCACTTGTGGTTGAACTGGCACCCCATCACAGTTGACTGATGGTTGAGCAGTGCGGGCCCTGATGTTAGTGTGGGGCAGAGTGCTGGAAACCCCTCTTTAAGTAACCCTGTTACTTCTGTCAGAAGTACCTTGAGGGAGGTGATCCAGTTTAGTACCTCAAGTGCTGGGGGGGTCCTGGGCTTCTGTGTTTTCCTGAATATAATGCTAAAGGTAAACTGCATTCATTTAAAAGAAGAGGAAAAAACCAGTGGTTTTAAACCAGTGGTTTCAGTTGCACAACAGATCAGGATGTGAAAGGAGAGATGAAGGGTCTGCCGCTTTTCAGCACTTTGTAGAGGAAGATCAACCATGGAGGCAGTTTTCCACCCAGGGACATGGTCAGAGTGTCAGAAGGCCAGAAGTGAGGAACTCGCCAGTGAGAGCAGACACATGCAGGAGCACCCCCCGCTCATCCTGGTCTCCCCCAGAACACATCTCCAACCGCTCCCATCTTGGCCAGGGTCTTGCCCCCTTTTCGATTTGATTCCCACAGCTTAGGGAGCAAGGGGACCTTTACCCAATTAAGAGTCCTTGGAGTCAACAGATTGCTGCTAATAAACCTTACGGGGACCCCCACTTCATAAACCCGGAGAGGTCAAGTGAAGAAATTGGCCAAGGTCACCCAGATAGGTAGACACAGATTTTGAATCTGGTTCCTTTAAGCCAAACCTCCTTTCACTGAAGTCTATTCCCGCCCCAGGTTGTGGTCAGATTCATTGGCAATTAAGAGACGCTGTATGCTATGCCATCTCCATGTGTCCGATCGACGGCAGATACCACAGTCAGAGGTCTCTTCTCATGAGAGCTGGACACCAGCGAAGCTGTCTCCTCTACCTCAGTCAGGCTCATGGTGGTATATGAGCTTGTGGTCAAGCCTCAAGCAATCTATGAAGCGCTGTCATTATGCCCATTTCACAGATGAGGAAACTGAGGTCTAGGGAAGTTATGATTTGCCCATGACCACCACAGAGCAGGGACACGAAACGTGGCATTCACTCCAGAGTCTGTGTTCTTAACTACAGAACCCACAGTCACGCCTGAGTCTATGTTTCATTTCTTTAAGGGCCAGGGCCAGGGTCATGGACTGGGGAAAAATGCTCCAGGTGGGTTGTTTTACTCTCAGACCAAAGGTTCCCTCTGATCCAAGGGTTCCTTTCAGAACCTATCCGTAACTACAAGAACAGCAGTGGCTGCTATAGGGAGCTCGCGAGATGCCAGGCCCTCTGCTCATTCAGTCCATACACCTTGCCAAGGCAGGCTCTTATTTCACCCCTATTTTCCACATGGGAACTTAGGGTCAGAGGTTAAGAATCTCCGTGTGAACAAACACATGGAAGAGCTGGACTTCAAATCCTGATGCCCAAACCTAAACCCTTAACCCAGAGTGACATGCTTCTTAGGCAACCGACAGCTGATCGCATTAACTCTGTCCAAGAATGCAGATTTTAGGGTCACTGAAATGGAAGCCTCTGAGCTCATCGCTTTTCCAAAGAAAAATGTATAAGTAAACAGGACTTCACGGGGAACATCAGCCCCGAAGAAGACACTGGCAACATGCTTGAGCAGCCTCACTTGCATTTAAATGAACTGCAGCTCATCACAGGCCTCCTGGGTGGGATGGAGTCCTGGTCCTCGCCTGGCAGCAAGCCCAGCGCGGGATGATGATGCAGCAGGATCTGAGGCTGACTGCGCCCTCTAGTGGCAGAACTCATAACTCCCCAGCTGAAGGCCCTGGAGAAGAGGCGCTGCCAAGGCAAGGGTGGATATGCAATCTTAAGGCCCAAGGAGCAGCACACAGCCAAGAGTACAGGCCCTTCCAACTGCTAGACATCACCCCCTTAAATCTCTGTACCTTCCTGCAGGCTGTGGCTACCACGGTCACACCATTTTATAGGTGTGACCATTCTCTGCTTCAACCCGGCTGCTACAGCCTGCACACACATGTCACTCAGCAGCTGCAGATGCGATAAAGTCCTGAGTTAGCTGACTTCCAGTGAGACTACTCCAGATACTTGAGGGTCATCAGCTGAAAGGTCCTATGGGAAGAGTTGAGGTTTGACCGAGGATGACATTACCCCTTGTGGACTGGGCTGCCCTCCTGCCCTCGGATTTCAGATTTGCCTAGCCAGTCCCCACAACTGTGCCAGCCAATTCCTCACAGGCAATCTCAGTGCTGGTTCTGTTTCTCTAGTTGTACCCTGGCTGATACAACAGCATAGGTGAGATACACAAGCTCAGGTAAAGGTACTGGCCCAAGGTGACATGACCAGCAAACTGTAGGACTGAGCCCAGGCAACTGGTTGGCGCTTCCCAGCACCACCCCAGCCATCCAATCCTACCCCAGCCCCTCCACGGTGGATGGAATCCTCATCATGTCTCCTGTCTCCTCCCCTTGTCAAGTTTCATTCACCAGCCAGAAAAATTCTTCTAAGGTCTAAACCAGATCACGGTGGCTTTTCCTCAGAATCCTTTGGTGGTTCTTCATCTTACTCAGAGTTAAAGTCAAGTCCTTCAAATGGCCTACAGGGACTGACATGATCTGTGTTGCTTCTTCCATCCGAGCGACATGCCTCCGACTCCATGCCCTCTCCACAGCCACCAGCCACAAGCAAGGAGGCTAGCAAGCTCCCGCCCCAGGACCTCTGCACTTGCTGCACTTGGCTGGAACGCTGTTCTTCAGGTGACTGTGCCACTGTCTCACTTCTCCCTAACATTATATAATCTGTACATGGCTCATCACCTAGCACAGGCTGCAAATTCCTGAAGGTCAGGGGCATCCCTTGTCCCCTGCTGGGACACAGATAATAAACAAGAAAACTCACAAGACAATTTAGGGTGGTCAGTGAAACACAGGGAAGAAATTGGGTGACTTAAGTGGGTGGGTAGTTTCTTTGAGGTTGAAGCAGAATGAAGCAGAAATCATAAGGAGACACTTAAGTGTCTGATTAGGGAACAGCACACTAGGTAGAGGGAATAGCAAGCGCAAAGGCTGTGTGAAGGGAATGAACTTGATGGATAGGGAACAGAAGGCGACTGGTGTGGATGAGCATAGAATGCTGGGGTGGCGGAGGGAGAAGGAGAACAAGCCCAGGGCAGATCAGCAGGCAGTGGTCAAAGTATACAAGGCTGTTTGCAGGGCTAAGAGGTTTATTCTGGGTGGAAAATGAAGCAGAAAAGTGCATTATTTGATACACAATTTGAAGAGTTTACTGTAGCAACTGAGTGGAGACAGCCTGGAGGGGTGAGTGTGGAGAAGCAGAGAGGCAAGGGGAAGCTGGTATCTTCCTGCAGAGGTGAAGGAGGCTTCCAACAGGGTGTGACAGTGAGGGCTGGGAGAAGAGAAGAGATCCAGAGGTCAGCTGGGCAGGTGAGAGAAGGGAGGGTTCAGGGTGGACTTGCAGATGTTGGACTCGAGCAAAAGGGTGGATGGTGACAGTGACTGGGATGGGAAATGTGGTGGAAGGTGCAGGTTCACTGCAGGGAAGGAACAGAGATACAGCTGAGGCTATACTGGCTTCCAGGCTCCTAGATCACTGGTACTGCCTCCTCTGAGAGGCTGTAAGCTGCCTCAGAACATTCTTTCTGTTGACTCCACCCTCCCCAGGCCTGCCTTGGCTCTGTGCTCAGAACACATCTCTCCAAGAGCTCCTCCAAGGAGAAGTTGGGACTTTGGGGCCAACACGTGAAAAGTTAACCATGCAAGAGCCCCTGACTGGAGTGGCCCTGGGAAGCGGTGCCAGATCTATCACAGCCGGGGGGGACCTAGACATGGGCTCAGATCCCCACTTTGCCACAGCCAGGGACAGCCACCTTCCTGGAGCCTTGGTTTCTCACCAAGGAACCCCACCACCCACCTGCAGACAAGGAAACAAGCAAAGTGGCTACTGGCACAGAATAGATGCTCATGTAATTATCAAATAGCAGCACTAGAAAACCAGAAAACCCATGGTTTTCTAGATTGCTGGCAGTGTTCTAAGCATGCATGCACATTAGTTATCAAATCTTTATTATAACCACATGAGTTGTGTATTAGTCAGGGTTCTCCAGAGAAAGGGAGCAGGATGCAGAGAGAAAGAGGGGGAAAGGAAAGTTCATTTTAAGGAATTAGTTCACATGGTGGTGGGGCTTGGTGAGCCCAAGATCTGATGAGGTAGGCTGGACAGGCTGGGAAGGGTTGTAGTTCAGGGCCAAAGGCAGTGTGCTGGCCAAGGTCCTCTGGCTTGGGGAAGGCCCATCTTTGTGCTAGTGAGACCTTTAAGGGACCAGATGAGGCAAACCCACATTATGGAGGTAATGTGGTTTCTTCAAAGTCCAGTGATTCAAATGTTGATCTCATCCCCAAAGCACATTCACAGAAACATCCAGAATAATGCTTGAACCAAGTATCTGGGCACCATGATCCAGCCAAGTTGACACAAAAAATTAACCATTTTAAGATGGGCATAGATATCCCCAATTTATAGATGAGAGAGGAGGTGCAGAGAAGGTATGAAACCTACCCCAGAAGAGGAGCCGTTGGGGGCTGGAGCTGGCACTTTCAGCCAGGACACTGAGTGGCCATTATCATAAGCACAAGGTAAATTAATTTCTCCAGCCATTCTTTCCCTGGCCTCAGTAGAAGGCAGAGAAACCCAGGGAGATTTTCCCTGGCTGAGGCAGCCAGGGGTGGGGCCCTGCTTTGCTTTAGAAAGCAGCACAGAACTGGAGTCTCAGAAGGTAGGGGCAGAGGGAGGCCTGAGAGTTTATCTGGCCCAGTTCTTGACTTTAAAGAAAAGGGAAACTGAGGCCCAGAGGAGAGAAGAGCCTTGTCCAAGGTCCCAGCACTCAGAAAGTAATGCCAATAGAAACAACATTTCTATGGCAGCTATGCTGGCCTAGGGGCTGTTCCACGTTATATGTAATCTCCTGCGCATGAGGTAGATGCTACTGTCCTGTGCTTTAAAATGAGGAAACCGAGGCACAGAGGTTATGAACCTTGCCAAGTCACATAGAGTTATGTGTGAGTCCAGGCACAGCCAGCGCACTCTACCCCAAGGCCCAGGGCATGTTTTTTGGGGATGGGTTGTGCCAGATCCCCATTCCCAGGCTAGCCCCTCCCTTCTAGTTCTCCAACACAGCTAAGCTAAGCAACGCCGACAATCTGCAGGTTCCCGGCAGCTCCCCTTCCTATTCACTGCGGAAAATGCCCTCCTGAGCATACCTGAGACACCCCAGGGCCAGCTGAGCAGCACATGTGCACACACACCTCATCTCACACCAGACAGCCCCAACCAGGTACACAAACACAGGAAAAGACTGCAACCCACAGCATGCCAGAAGCACCCAAAACACTGGCCCACCTACCCAACACCTATTTACCAAACAGACAAACAGCGCCACAGCACATGATTACGAAGACCCACAAGTGTGCATACACAAGCCCCTTCCACATGCCCCCCATCCACAGACCGGAACACAACTTACCTCTCCCCAAGAAAGGTGTAAACAAACACTTGCACACACATAGCACACACATACCCAGAAACGGACACAGCGTGTAATTTCCCCAGCTCGGATTCCCATCTCATCCATCACACGGGCACGCACCTCTCAAGAGCCACAGGTCAAGGATCTTGGACACAGATCGCTCCCCACACCAGCCATGAACACAAAACTCGTGTTTACACACACTTCCCACCTCTGACCAGACCCCTGAATGACCCAGACCCATAATCCATCCTCCCCGGGCGCCCCCCTCCAGCACCGCCCAACTCCTAGGGGCCCCCCATTCCTAATTAACTACACCCCACCCCACCCCACCCAGGCATGTGCTGGGCCCAGCCTCCCCCACCGGGCAGGAATCCTCTGATCCTGGCTGAGGGCCTGGGAGCACAGTGTCCCCTGAAGACTTGCCCTGCCTCTCTCCATCTCCACCCTCTTCACAAACTCGGGGTGGGGCGGTGGAGGGGGCGGTTCCGGCACCTGTCGGCCCCACGCCAGGCGGCTGGTCTCCTCCCATGCCAGTCTCTGCCAAGCAGGCTACCATACACAGCCCCCGACTCCTGCAGCCAGGTGAAAGCACTCGGAGCTGGGGGTGGTGGACAAAGTCTGGGCTGTAGGCGTGAAGAACTCACAGCCACCCAAGTGCCAAGACTCCCCCCGCCACCCACCCGCCCCCTCCTTCAGCCCTGGATCTCACCTCCCACGGGAGAGCCTGCGTCTCCATTAACCCTTCAGTCACCGGCTCACTC